>APFE031030284.1:123817-194585 GCA_000404065.3 Pinus taeda
CCCACCTGAAAGAGGAGGTCGGGATTGGTACCCACCTGCATGCTGAGCCGTCTGGCTAGAAGGTTGTCCTGGTCGGATCTGAGACAGCCCTGTTCGCCCAGAAGGTCGAGCTTGCTGAGTGAGGGGCTGCCCTTGCGCAACCGAGGATTGTCCTTGTTGACCAGATGGTTGCTGAGCGGTAGGCTAGCCTTCCTGCATGTAAGGCTGGCCCCCTTGCCCAGAAGGGTTGCCTTGCTGGTTTCCGAGTTGACCTTGGTGTCCATAAGGTTGTCCCTAGTTCCCATAAGGTTGCCCCGAAGGGTAGCCTTGCTGGGTACCGGGTTGTCCTTGTTGAGCGTTGGGTTGTCCCGGGTTTCCAGAAGGTTGCCCAAGATATGTAAAAGCCGGACCACTAGAGGCCAAAGGTTGCCCCTGATTGGGTTGTCCTTGTGGGCCTCCCTGTTGACCTGGGTAATTTTGGCCAGCATACTGTTGCCCATGATTAGGCTGCGAGTAGGGTTGTTGACCCTAGTAGGGTGGTCCTTGCTGTCCTTGTCCCTGATGGTACTGGCCCCCACCATACCCGGTGGTACCCCAAGCCACGTTCAACGGAACGGAAACCTCATCATAAGGTATTTCAGGCAAGGAGGTAAACAAGTAATGATTCTCAGGATCATAATACAGGCCTTGCTCATCTGGGTTCTGGACATTACGCAAGTACTGAAAATATGCCTCCTCTGCCGTCATATGATCGGAAGCAGGAGGAGCACCACTTGTGGGGTGCACAACTCTGGGAGTATGTGACGATTGACCACTTTGTGCTGGACCTCGAGACGGGCCTGCAGCGGAAGTGACAGAAGATGATGTTGTGACGGCACTAACAACTGGAGTTGACGCCGCGACACAAACGGTCAGGTTGGACGGGACTGCTGTAACAGCAGTATGGTGGACTTGGGAAACAAACGGTCCTGTGGTAGGGACGATGTTTTGATCCCAAACAGAAGAGGAAGCTGCAGAGTTCATAGCATCCCTCAAGGATCTATAGCGCGTCGGCACCGTGATACCCAAAGGTGTGACGGTGTAGGGCGTAGAGATGATTGGGGATGTCGCCGAGATGGGAGTATCAATACTCGACATGACGGACGGGCCACTCGACACGGGAGAAGCGTCGCCCATATCGGAAGAAGCCATCGGAGATGGGACACCGACAAGAGTGAAGGGAAAATCCTCTTCAGAGGGCTCCCAAACAGGGTTCCAAGAAAATTCGTAGAAATCGTCCTCTGGAGCTCAAGAATTCAACGGTTGGATGCTCGGAACAATGGGAAGAGCGTCACAAACCGGTGTTTCAGGGGCAACAGAAGATGGATACCCTTGGTCACTTGGGACAGGAGACGAAGTTGATGGATCCGCCAGGATGATCAAACAAAGACCCTAAGCAAGCTAACGATAAAAACCCTACTCAAAACTAAACGCACACAAGATCTAACCAGGTAATGTTATTGCGGTCGAATAAATTTTTAAGACACAGGAACTAAACTTGACCTTTTCATGTTTCAAGAGTCGAGAAAAGGACGAAAAGATGACTCTAGTCTCCCTCGAATGTTTAATGAGCACGAAGTGACAAGACGCTCACTTACACCTTTTCTTTTAGGAAGTCCGAAAAGGATCAAAAGTGACTGCTCTGGAGATTCTAAGCAAAGGGTTTACCAAGCAATCCGTAAAACTACTTATACACCTTGGCAATCGTATGAGAACCAAGGACTTTCCGTACTGCAGTCAATCTTCCTGAATGTTGTGTTCGGTGCGTTACGGTTCACAAGGCAGCAGACTCGGCTTCCTATAGATGAAGGATGTAAACCTAGTGGAGTCTCCCCATATATATGTGACGCTACATGGGAGCCCAAATCCGTGCTAGACCACAATTGAATCACACCAGGAGGAATCACCCAACCTTAGTGCGAAAACAAGAGTGACTAGGTTTAACGACGCCGGAGCACGTCTCTAGCCTAGACCTCTAGATATTTGCGTTAAGTTCCAATGCGTTTTTAGATAAATTTGGTTTATTTTACGGTTGATCTTGAATTAAGTTTTGATTTCAGGTCCTACCGTATGATCTCTCAGAATCACTTAAATGCAATCTACATGCCAAAGAACATCATTTTGTTCGATGAATTCTCACTATGAGGAGGTTAGGAATTTTTCAATCAAACAAAATGAACTCAAGCAATCAAACAACCTAATGCAACTAATGGAAAGGAAACGAAACTTTTCTTTTGAAAATGCAAATCCACGAAATGTTCTTTTCCCTTTAAACTATTGGATGCAAAAGATACTAGTTTGATTTTCTTTTCAATGGCACAAAATGTTTAAAATGATTTTGAGAGACATCTACACCAAGCAAGATGAACTAAAATCACTCAATGCAACCACAAGAAAGTTTCCAAGACACTAAAACCAGTTTTCCAAATCAAAGGAAAAACAAAGGCTTATGAGCTATGTGATCTAAGCTCAACAAGACAAAAAGGAATTCAAATCGCTTGGAACACAACCAAAGCACTTTCAACAATCACCGAGCAAATGTGAAAAGCAAATCTAAAGTTGGCTGGTCAAACAAGAACACAAGATCCCAAACGGAAGGCTTGACACACACAGGGCCACTAGATGCCCTAGGGCTTGAGTGCGAAATCAATAGAGAAGAGCAAACACCCGGAGGATGGGAGTTGAAAACCAGTCAAACAACGATCCAACACACTCCAGCAACTGTAAAAGTTAAGGCAAAATGCAAACCAAGCAGCGAAAGCAAAAAGGAAGGCTTTGCAAAACCGAAAAACAAGTAATAAACGAAACCTTGTGGAACAAGACTTCGCAAGCAAGTATGTCACAGTTCAGGCAAAACAAAACAAGTCATAAACCAAGTGGCAAGAGCAGGGGACAGTCAAACCAACAGGTTCAAGAGGCAAATTTGGACAAAAATGAATTCTACAGGATCAGCGCGGGTGACCCTCAGCAACAAAGCGATGACCAGACCAAGCGCGTAGCAACTTTGCGCTGTCAGCGCGGAAGGACACGGATTAAGGGCGTTGGCCCGAAAACAAGGTCAGCGCGACTGTTAAATGTATAAGCGCGATGACAGTGGAACCAAAGAAACAGATGTGCGATGTCAGCGCGATTGTTCTGAAATAAACCGCGTTGAGGCTAAAAACAAGCAAAATCGAACCAAAAACTCCCAAATCAAGGCAACAGCCTTTTAAAACAATTAAAGCATTTCCCAGAGTGAACTAGGAAACCAAAAACAGAGAACTAATCCCCAATCTTTGACAAGAGAGTGACAATCAAACTCAAAACAAGGATGAACAACAAAAGACACAAGCAACGCTCCCCAGCGGAGTCGCCAAATTGTTGGAGAGGTAAATCCCCTCTACGGATAGAGGCGATCCCTACTAGACCAGAAGGGGTCTAACAACAATCAATCAATGCTACTCTGCAAGTTCCTAATTGCAATTAACAAGTGGGTAATGAACACCTACTTGGATTCCAGCGCTATTTGTTTGATGAAGAGATGCCGCTGTCACTCCTTCGCTCTGGTCGGTCACGATCCTCCACTATCCTCGCGGATGGACACCTGCACATGCAAAGAGAGAACAAACACAAGCGTGAAATCTAGTAAAAGCAACTATACATCAGTCAGAAAGGATGTAATTCACATTAACCATTATAAGACAAATGAGAATGGAACCATAACAGTAGTCATCTATCTTTTATTAATCAAAAACAAAGAAAGGTACAACCAATGTTCTGACGCTGAGTCCTTCTCAAGAGGGTCCAGCCAGCAAGTCTCATAAGCATTCACCCTTGGAGGTAGATCTCCCAAGACAAACAACTCTCTCTCTCACACAAGGCAACAAGACTTCACAACCTTCCTTAAGCTCTCTAGCAATCCACACTTTAACACACCAACTGCCTATTAGGAGCAGCACTAAACACACTATGAATTCCTTGATGTCAAAAACTATATCCAAAAAAACTAGCTGCTCATGGCAATGGTGGAGGCTTATATAGGAGAAGGAGTCTCCATGAATGGTGGAAGGATAAGCTTATCTCCAAGAAAGGTGGCTCATATGACGAACATACATGCCATAGAAGGGAGGGCGACATTCACAAGGCCAACAACCAGGTCTGGAGTCATCTGGAAGGCTGGCTGTTAGAACAAACTCGCCCAAACAGGATCAGCGCGGGTGTATAACTAAACTGGTGCGCTGACATCGCATCTCAATAACGGAAGAGGTTATGTCAGCGCGACTTAATACAAACAGAGGATGCACTGGCTATGAAATTTGATCAGCGCGGGAAACCCGTGTGCTTCCGCGCTGGCAGCGCATCAATTGCACTGGCATCCGCCAGTTAGCATGGTTATTTCAATAACAGTCGCGATGATCAAATAAACTTTTGGCAAAGAGGGTTATTTGGCCAATTCAGAGAGCATGAGCATGATGGATTTGATTTCATGACACAGTAGGGAGACTGACAGGGAGACAGTGACAAATTACCGTGTAACAGTATTTTTTAAAACAATGTTATATAGCATTACCTATTCATAATGCGAAATGTGACGGCGGATATCGCAATATCGCATTTTGCAAATCATTGGCGGATGACATTGTGGCAGGTCATATTTACTTGTGACTATTGCGAAAAGTGATTGCGACTTCTTAAGGGGTTTTGATCGGTATGTCGCAGCAAGAGGTTTGATTTCATATTGCAATTTCTTTAATGCGTTTATGATCATCACATGAAAAAATGCGATTTGTGATGGGGATCCTAAACTTGGGTCGTTCTAAGAGTTTTTTCAAGGCAATTTCTTGGAGTTAGGATTTATTTTCTAAAGACTAAAAACTTTAAAAAGGGTCCCCATTTATATGTCTAACATTAGCTATTGCTATACATAAATGGGGGGGTTGTTTCATAGTACAACAGGTTGGAAGATCCTTATCATTTTTTATGAGTTTGGTCTCCCCTATTATCTTTGATATAGGGTTGGAAGATCTTTACCTTAGTGGTAAATCGATCTCCCTTAAGATGATTCTTCTTATTTAGATCGAGACATCATTGTTTAGCTGAGATGAAGGTCATGCAACTTGACCTAGAGACCAGTAGGGTTTGGAGAATATTTACCCTTGCAGTGAATCGATCTCCCCTACTGTCAGTTGTGGATTATTCTTCTTTTATGACACAAGATGAGACTTATGATGCAGATGGAAATTCCTCCCTAACTGAGAGGGAGTGTTGAAAATTGGGACATATATGGGACAAAATTCTCCATATAAACCCAACTTGCCCCAAGGAAGAATTCAAATTGGTTAAAGGAAAATATTAATTTTAATGTGGTTTTCGCACTCCTCTTTGAGGTGACAAATTTATTTGGGCAAGAAATCTTCTAGATGATCCATCAAAGATCTCAAGTCAAGTTATTATGTGGCAAACAATGATTTATTTGAATTTATTGTGGCACAAGTTCAAGTCGGCCTCTCAACATCTCATGTCGGCTTGCCCAAGGGACGTGACCCTTCATAAGTGGCAACAACTATAAATAGGCGTCAATCTTCCTCCATTTGGAACAATTGAACTCGTATTTATGTGGAAAATTTCATATGGTTTTGAAGCAGCTCACACTAATTCTTGTGGCTCATTTTTCTCTATGGCTCGCAATAGTATCTCTGTGACTCGCAATACCCAGTGGTTGGTAATCTTTTGTCGCTGGCATTGTTATTTTTGGACAATGCACTATACTCCAATGGCTCATTTTACCTCACATTAGCTCGCATTGTCTCCATAGTGGCTCGTATCAGTTTCTCTGTGGCTCGTGTAGTATATTTGTAGCTTGCACCATTCACAGTGCCTCGCATCTCTTTGAGATTCGCATTGTATCTCTGAGATTCATATGGCATTCTTTGTGGACAAAGATTGTATGGCATAAGTCTGTATGGTATTCTATGTGGACAAGATCATATGGTATTCTTTGTGGACAAGATTGTATAGCATATGTTTGTGGCTTCATAACAAGATCGTATGGTATTCTCTGTGGACAAAATCGTATAACATTCCCTGTGACTCGCAATAGTTTCTTTATTGCTCACACTCATTCTTTGTGGCTTGCTTTGGTTATATTATATGTTGGCAATGATACTTGTGGTGACAATATGGTTGACCTAATGATGTATAACCTTTGATATGGAAGTGAACTTGGCATAGCAGTGACCTTTGTATGGCAATGATCTTTGACATAACAGTGGTCTTAACATGACAGTGACTTTGTTCTATGACAATGACCTAATTATGTATGATTGTGATCTTCATGACGACACCTTTGATATGTGATATAGAGATCTACATGACAGTGACCTTGTTGCATAACAATGATTTTGTGTATGACTGACAGTGATCCTCATGATAGTGCCTTTGATATGAGATCTACATGACAATGACTCTGTTGCATAACAGAGATTTTGATGTATGACTATAATGGTGACCTTAATATGACAGTAACAACAATAATCTAGATGACAGTGATAACAATAGCTCTAAAGTACTCTTGATGGCAGTGGTAACAGTAATTTGTGTGCATGTCAGATGTCAGTGACAGTTGAGCGTTATGCTCTTATGACTATGGCCATGGATACACATGCTACTTATGACAGCAATATGAAGGCCTTTGTATACTTGTCAGCTATCATCTCAAGAGGATCTAGTATGATCACGGATTGGCCCAAGAGACCTAATGTATTGGATGTTACTTATTGTACTTTGTATCCCAGCTAAACTTTTGATGAATATCTTAGAAAAAGAATCTGGTTGGATTTCCACCCTTGTGGGTTTCTGCCCTAGTCTCTGACCTAAATCCTGGTGTCTCTATTCTGTATGCTTTTCTTCTATTGTTCCTAATTGTTCTGTTGCATTGTTGATGTTATTTTTCTCTCTACATAATTGCTAATGATAATATGATGTATGTTATGGGGTGAATGTAATATTAAAATGTTGAAAAAGTTTAAAATTGCAATTATCTATAGCAAAGAACAATATAGCCCTAAAAAATAACATTCTTCAAATTAGACCAAAAACAATTAAAAGAATGCTTTTAAGTCTTATTTTTCTAGCGATGCATATCATCAATCTGCTTCTATTTTTCACCTTCCTTTCTCTTCAAAATGTTTGCATCGTACTCCATGCATGCCTAACTAACAACACCAAGCCCATGCTGCTTGGGGAATAAAGCTCTGACCAGACAGAAAAAAGGTCACCATTGCTGGTAAACAAATGTCATACTTCTGCTACAATCTGTGTCCATAACCAACTTTGACACGTTCACAATTTAGACCACAGAGTATTTTGAAAGATTCATAAAACCAGGGAAATACATTCTACTCTCGAATTATGTATTTTACGAGCATAAAAATTGTTAAGAGCAATTTCTACAAGCTAGTGGATAAATTACATTAATTTAAATCTAATGAACTTCCCCATTTTCAGATGCAGTCTTGTTTCTTGTGCAATAAAGTGAAATCATTTTCATCTTCTTGCCAATCTTCACAGATTACAAGCTCTATATGACTCCAAGATGGTTCAAACATTACATACTAGAGGCACTTTATTCAAAACCAGGGGCTTATTATTGAGGATGTAATTGGTTAGATTCATATGTTTTATTGAAGTTATTAACAAATGGCTGTGTGAACTAAGTGAAAAAATCCTTAGCATGAGTTGACCTGCTTTCTTATAAGTTTTAATAGCTAAAACTTGCTGCATGTTTGTCTGTTTCTACAACTGTCTGTTGTTTCATCTGTAATGCGTTTCCATTCTCGATTAGATGAATGGTTAACCAAAATTTTTCATTCCTGGTTGGAACCCAGAGGGATGTAAATACCACTAACTGGGATCCTCCTCATAAAATTCATGTATATGTGTGCATGGAATTGCGCTATTTTCTTTTTCTGAAACTGGAGTGTACCTCCCAAGCCACAGCAAGAACATGGATGCCTAATAAAGCATGGAGATATGTTTGAGCTCTGACCGTTACCAGCTCAAAACAAAAAGGCAGATCTTTATCACGTTGCTCCAAAGAAACAGAGTTACCATGGAAGGTATCAAGAAGTAATGCACGTCAGTGTGGAATATGTAAACTTTCCAGTCAGTATCATTGAATTCTACATCTTCAAGAGATCTATTAACTTGGTTATCTTTAATCTGATGAATTTCAACTGATACAAAGTAATGAATTATGATGGCTAGTGTGCTATGCCACCACAACTCGACATTTACAAATTCCAGCAAAGTAATGAATTATGATGACCAGTGTGCTATGCCACCACAACTCAACATTTACAAATTCCAGCAAAGTAATGAATTATGATGACCAGTGTGCTATGCCACCACAATTCAACATTTACAAATTCCAGCATAGCTGGGGTATGTCTAATACCAATTCAGCACAAAAAACCGGCAAACAAACAAACGAGGTCACCCCTTGGAATCTACAAATGTGCTGTGCTTGAGATCGAGACCATCTGGGTATAGAAATATTGACATCATTTAGAACTCATTGTCTTGTATATAGTGGCTTTTAAGTATTCTAAGGCCATATTCCAAACCCAGAATAGAAAAGAATAGAAAAGCTCATATGCAGTTTACCAATCAATACTCACTACACACTTGCCCTTGCTTCTTGGTCTATTGGCTACTACTGCTCTTTGTCCTGGAGAAGAACCTACTAAACCCACTCCCATGCTTTTCAGATAAGGAAGATGATGATTTTCCCTCACCTGTATTTAATGACTTAGATAGAGCATTCCCTGCTAAGGAGCGAGGAATCCTATTTCTTTGATGTGTAGGCTTTACAGGATACTCGGTTGGTGGACTTTCTTCCGTATCAGAAGAGCTAGGTATTGTCGAGTGGCCTTCACAATAATCTGCATGCACGGGTGAGAAAGGTTCATTATTTTGATATGAATCAGGAACAGTCCTGCCAGATAATTGGTTAGATTTCTGTCTGTGATTTCCAGTGCCTGACATATCAGGTTCAGATGCCCCTGGGGCACATTGGCTGTTGGAGGCAGGACACTGTTCAAATCTTCCATTACCTTCACTGCTCTGACACAAGCAATCAGAAGCATCCAATACATGATGCCCGGAATGCTTGCTGTTTTGTGAAAATGATTCTTGCCCTACAAAAGGAGAAGCACCTGAGCTTGATTGTCCATTTTCTATATCATATGACCAATCCATGGAGTCCTTCGGAGAAGACAGTGCTTTCAACTGTCTCCCTAGAATAAGTATTGTTTGTTGGCACTCGGCAATCTTCTCTGCAGCGGCAGCTATCTCCCTTTGCTGCAAAAATAAAGTATTCATGAGCAATATTGACCCTTATTTTTAAGACAAACTTTTAAAGCATCAGCGAAGAAAATAGCATTCTCTATTACAATAAAAGGCTAGTATATGAAAAAAAACTCTAGCACAGTTGAAATGCAGCTATTAATCCATGCTGAAATTGGAAGATTCACAGAGTTAGACAACTCATAAAATGTTAATACCTGTCTTGTCTTTAAATCATTATCTGGAACCGAGGAATGGGAACATGCCAACTCTTCATCCTTCCTGCATTCCAATAACAGAATATAATTGTAAAATTAACCTCAAGGTTTGACACTCAAGCCACACTGCTTAAGCTTTATTAGACATAGTTTCCGCTTTCAAACTACTACATAGTTTCTTTTTTCACGAGACAAATAGTTGAATAGCCCGACAAGTTCAATTGATTGACACAATCAAGATTGTATTTCAGATCAAATGATAACCAGAGTACCATGCATAGCCATGGTTGCAGCATTTGCACTAACCTTTGCAGCTGTTCCTGCAGATCCTGGAACTTTGCTTCGGCATCATCATAGTGTTTGTGCTCCTCTTGAAGTTCTGACTCCAAAGCCTTTACCGTTTCACACAAATGGTTCCTCTCAATTTCTGTTGCCTTCAACTGTGACTCCAACTCTGCTTTGACCAAAGCGATGGCTTCCAACTGATTTTCTGCAAGAAGGTTTGACTCCTGAGTAGAGGTTAGTTGTTCTCGTATCTTTGCCAGCATCTCGTCCATTTCAGCAAGTTTATCTTTCGTTTGTTTTAGCTCCTCTTTGGATGCCATCAATTCATTTATTAAGTTATCTTTCTCAGTCTTCACCTGTGTAAGCTCCTCTTCTAGAATTGCATGTCTAGCCAATCCAGCCTTCACCTCAGACTCTAAAGCAGTTTTTTCCGCTTGAATGACACTAAGCTCACCATCCGCATTGGGAACACTATTATACAATAATAAAGAAGGTGCACTAGAAGTTATGTTTTGTTCCAGTTGGCTAGGTTTGAGATCCCCATTTTCGAAATAAATAGATTTATCAATGTCAGGTATTATACTGGAATCTCCATTTGCTTCATCCCGAGCTTCATATTCCCCAAAAGCAGGAGCACAAATTTCAGAAAGATGGGTCAATAAAGAATATATCTCCTTAATAAGCTGTATGATCTCCACTTTGCCATGCAAAAGTTGATTTAGAGATTTTGTAAATGCCTCAACACTGGTATTGAAATCAAGCACTTTTGAGGCTGGGAGCTTCTGGGAACTTTGAGTTTTTTTTACCATATATTCTAGAAGAGTAACAACTCCAGAAACAAGACTTTCCAGCTTAGGATCAGCAACATCAATTTGAAATTTAGCATCGGAGAGAGATATATCTTCCTCTTCTTCTATCGATCTTTTGGTAAACTGAGAAGCATCTTGATTATCAAGATCGTGAGAGGGCAAAGGATTTTTTAGCAGCTGCTTAGTACAAGAGTCAGAGCCAGCGAGAACGCCACCTGTCTGTGTCATAGCACGCTTAACAACTTCCATCACTTTATGTGCATCACCACCCTCAACATGCACCTCAAAGATGGTATCTAGCCTTGCCTGAAGACTAGCTAAAGCATTCTCATTGGCATCATTTTTAGATTGCAAGGCAGTCAGCTCCTCTTCCACAGAAGCTAGCTTTTTGGATAGATCTGAACATAGTTGATTGGCAGACTGAAGTTCTGAATCCCTTTTTGCAATAGTCTCTTCCAAAGAGGTCTTATCTTCACCTCCTACAACGCTTTTCTCACTTGAGACGTCCAATTTTCCAGTTGTCTGATCCATTTTCGGTGAAGGGAGAGAGGCCAACCTCTCCATCTCTGCAAAGTCATCCATCAAATCCACTTTTTCTGACTCCAGAGTCTTGTCACTTCTTCCTAAATCCTTTTCTTTCTTAATTTGGGATAGCTCTGAAATCAGAGCTGAGGCCCATGACTCTGCACAGCTTACCTCATCATCATTCCCATCTTCAGACATCGAGGTTAAGCTAGGTGGGTTACTTGCAGTTTGACTCCTCGGTCCTTCAATGTGCAGCTCAAGGGCAGGTTTTCTCTGTTTCTGATCATTATTTAAAACTTCCAGTTGTTTCTCGAGACTTGAGAGTTTACTTGCTGTTCTAGCACACAATGTTCTTGAAGCTTGAAGCTCGCCATTTCGCTTTGCCAAGGCCTCTTTTAGCATTTTTGTTTCTTCCTCCATGGCCAATAGGCGTTCTGTTAGATATTCAGATTCTTTTTGACCATGATCTTGAGAATCATATCCAGAATCAAACGAATGAGAAACAAATGAACCACGGCCTTTGGCAGGTGACCTCCTTCTCCGGCCTTCTCCCATTTCTTTCCCTAGGGTCTCAACTTCCATCTTCATTTGAGCCAATGCAGCAGGTCCTGGCAATTTTTTCCGAACTAGACTCCTAAGTCTTTGACACTCTGCTTCTAACTTTGCAATCTTTTTAACAGCTTCTAAATGCTGCTTATTAGCTGCATCTGCACTTTTCATACTAATATTTTTTTCCTCATTGCGAATCTCAAGTTCCTTGCTGAGAACGTGAAGTTCATATTTCAAGGATGACATATCATGTTCATATGATTCAATATTTACTTGGAGCACTTTAACCTCAGCCTGGGCTTGAGCTCTAGCTTCATTTAATTCTCCCACCGTTTTTGTACGTTCCTGTAATGATCTGGATATTGCAGTATTCTCTGCTCCTGCCTGAAGAAGCTGTTGTTCTAAAGCCACTATTTTGGCCTCAAATTCAAATCTGATTTTCTCCCATTCTCTAGTTTTGTTGACAATAGTTTCATGAAGTTTGTGCTCTTGCTCCTCTCTTACATGCCGAAGTTGTCTCATGCACTCCTTGAGAGCACCATCCAAATGGGCTACTCTGTCTTCAAGTACAACTTTTTGCTGCTTCAGAGACTCAGCCTGTTGTTTTGAAGCCCGTGCTTCAGCCCCTGTCTGCTCCCAACCTGCCCAGGAAACACTGTTCAATCAATTTCCAAGCATGACCACAAATAATAGGTAAAGAGCAGGTTATAACCTAGAAATCTCTTACAGAACTAGTAGTAAATAAGGCTGTATACTAACATATGCATCCCCAAAGGAAAAGAAAATTCAAGTGAGTCTAAGAGCAGTGATTGTTAACAGGCTGATAAGTTGAGAATGCAATCTAGTATGGGTCAATTTTCAAGAGAAAATCATATCAAACTTTTGAACCACAAATCTTCATGTTTAAATGGAACAAATAACACTTAAATAAATGCTACCTGACATGAGTTCTTCTGCAACTTTTGCATGCTCTTTCACCAAACTTTCTTTAGTATTGATTTCTGAGAGAGCTGCAGAAAGCTTTTCATTCAAACTCTTTACTTTATCCTCTGATTCTTGCAACTTTGTCGTTGCCTCCTCATACATATGAGCATATTCCATAAGAGCCCTGGAGGCATCCTGTGCCTTGGAGATGCCCTGCTCAACCAAGTAAAAGAATTCAGTAAAGGTAGTCAAACTTCAAAGTTTGAACAAATTAAATAAGATGCATCAAATACACTTATCATAAGAATTAATGTCAAGTATATTCAGAAGTAAAAGTATTAGTATGATTGGTGACTTTATTAGGAAGTTAATGATTTGGCACTTTCTCAAATATGGAACCTGCTAGAGGCCCCTTTCCAGAACCATGGCCATCACTTAAAAGTTGAATGGCAACTTTTTCCAAATTTTGTAAACAATGCAGCTAGGAAATGGCATATCTATAATATATATAGATGCCAAATCAATTGTTTTCCTTCTGAATGTTTTGACCTGTACACTGCTAGCCTTTCACATTCAAGAGATCATAGATAAGATAAGATAATTTTATTGATGTCCAAGGAATGACCAAGGGATAGGTCAATGAGACCAGGAAGTGAATCTGTCACAAGTCCTGCAGAAGTGCACTCCCCAGAAGCATAAAGCAAATTCAGCTAACAAAATCAAAATGGTTTAGGCCAACGTTCGCAACCTTTTTCCCCTTTGTTTTTGTCCAGCATATGGATATACAGGTATGAATATGTTGACACATAATCCATGAATCTTTTGATAAGATGAAAAAATAATTATTTGTGTGAGTTTTGATAAGATGAGAAATATAATTAAATATTAACAGCTTGCCTCATAAGATATGATATGTCATATTCTTAAGTACTACCTGTCAGAGTGACATCGGCTATTTTAATTTTGAAGACAATGGATCACCTGTAGACATCAATATCATCTGTGTCATTTTCTTTCTCCATCCACCCTGCTGTTACCAGTTTCATATATGCTCTGATTGGGTTATTGATGATGCATTTCATATTCTGCCTAAACTCTGTGTGGGCTAAGTTCATGCTACATGCTCAAGTTAGAAGTTCCAGCACAAAAATTATGGTAATAAGTTTTATAATGGGTTCCTGCTATTTTTCTTTTACAGAGCATACACTGAGAACAATCAGGAGCTGTTAATGTTTTTCAGAAGTGTTCTTGAAATGAATACTAGATATGATGAAGTTATGATATTAGCATTCACTTTAAGTCTCATTCTAATCCAGATTGGCTTGAGAATGAAATAAGATAAGTAAGATAATTTTATTAATGTCCAACAAATGACCATAAGAGGTCAACGGGACTGTCGGTTACAATGATTAAATCATGCCAAGCCAGTGGACCAGACGGTCCCCTTTAACATTTCTTTTTAAAAAACAGAAAATACATCTACAATCTAAGTAAATGTAAATGTAGAATCTAGAAGCTCTCGGCCTCAAAACAAAGCATTGTGATGGAGCAGAGAAGGAGAAGAAGAAGAAGGAGAAGAAAAGGCAGGGGTCTCCTATCCAAATCCTACTCCTAACATCCGAGGTCGAGAGAAGAAAACTGAGAGAAGCATGTCAAAGTCTGCTGTCTTCTGGGCATATTGGGCTGTCGCCTAGAGGTTCTAGGGCGCCTCCCAGGGGTGGATCCAATCCAGGAGCGCTGGTACAGTCTGGTGGGTTGGCCCCCCCGGGACCGCACTGATCTGGTCTCAGTGTCTGTGGCTCGGTCAATGGTTTCTTTGGTGCCCCGCACTGAAGGTAGCACCCTAAAGAAGTTTGTGATCTTCTGCGTGGTGTCCGATCTGGTGGGGCGCTGAAGAAAACGGGCCCGAAATTTGAAGGCCTCCTAGAGATAAAGTGCAAGGCATCTCGGATCAACATATCTGAGGAAGCTGGTCAAAGTCTGAGAAGACCTGAAGAGACAATGGAAATGACCTCGAATCTCGTAGTAAGCAGGGCATCCGAAGATGAAGTGTGTCTCTGTCCCTATCTCCTGTAAGTAACAGAGTTGGCAAATCCTATCTGCCCTATCGATGTGGTGATCTGTCTCCACCCGGAGTCTATGAGACCCAACTCTGAACTGCCCGAGGGGGATTCTAAGGGCATGCATCCAATGCTGGAACGTGTACTGGGGTCTAATGATGAGCCCATCCCTGATTTCCAGGCAATGCTCCGCGTAGAAGGCCATTTTTGGACGCAACCCATTGGGAGGATTGGTACATCTAATCTAAATGTATCGTCTGTAAATATCCTCCTTAATGATTTTATTCAACTCTTGCTGATTGGGGAGGAGGTGGCCTAGAGCATTTAGAGAGTACTGAAAAGGAGGGAGATGGTCAAACTGGATTCCTGAAGCCTCCAGAAGCTCTGTCACACCAGTGTACCAACATTTGGATCGTCCTGTCTACATACGGGCGATGTTCTCCGAGGAGCAATATGTTAAATATGGGTATTTGTCACGACCTTTCCTCGTGTCTGCTAGGCCTCGGAGCCTGTGCAAGAGCGACACTAACCTGAATATCACCTCTAGGCGGAAAGGTTGAGTCCCGAACTCTGCCAGAATGATGTGTTGAGGAACTATCTGCTTGCACCTAATGAAACGGCGCAAAAGGAGGGCCTGGACCCGCTCCGCTGGGGCCCAATATGACTCCAGGAGAGAGGGACCCCAAATCTTTGAGTCGTAAAGCATTGTGAGGCGAATCAAAGTGTCCATGATGCTCATTTTGGACGAGATGTCCTGGAAATGGTGCCAGAAACACTGCCTCTCCAGAAGGGCTAGGGAGCCATACCCTTTGTTGATCCGAAGCTGAAGGGTTGGCCGCAGGCTGAAGCAAGGCCCTGAGAACTGAACTCCCAAGTATGTATAGGTGTTGACAATCTCGACCTCTTCTCCTTTAAATAGGAAGTGGAAGTCCGAGGTTTTCTTGACTCCATTGAAGACAATCACTTTGGTTTTACCCAAGTTCACAGTTAGATGCCTCCGATCACAAAAAGCTGCGAGAGCATCCAACTGTCTTTGAAGGCCTTCTTGGGAGGAGGCAATAAGGGCAATATCGTCTGCAAAAAGGAGGATGGAAATCAGGACCTGGTGAAGAAGACACCCATCTGTATCCTGGATATGTTCCCGGAGGAAGGACTCAAGCTCATCGATATAGATCCCGAATAAAGTAGGAGAAAGGGGCATCCTTGCTTGACTCCCATGGTGCTTCGGATGAAATCCGACATTCCTCCGACTGTGCGGAGACGAACAAGGATGGCCTCATAGAGGCGCATGATAGCTGTCAGGAGAGTCGAGGAAATGTCGTCCTCTCGTAGCCTCTAGAAAAGATCTTCCCTCGAGACTGAGTCAAATCCCTTTCGGATATCTACAAAGCAACAGTACACTTTAGAGGATCGATGCCTAGCCTCCTCGATCACCGTACGAAGAGTAAGGATGTGGTCGATCGTTTGGTGGTCCGGGCAGAATCTTGCATGGCCCTTGGCCCTAAGTTGTCTCAGCTCAAGGAAATGGGAGAGTGTCCTGCGGAGTGTTGTAGCATATGGCTTGGAGAATGTGTGCCCAATCATGATTGTCCTATAGTTGTTGGGGTCGGAAGTAGGCCCTGACTTGTGGATCGGGTAGATAATGTGGTGTGACCAACCATCCGGAAATCCATCCGGAACCACCTGGTTGAAGAGGTCCACCAGATATCCTACTAGGGGCGAAGTCCATGTTTGAAGAATTCTGCCTAGAAACCTTCTTCGCCTGCTGCCCTGCTGCTATTCATTGTCCATATTGCCTCTCTAATATCTTTGTTGGAGAAAAGGTGGCAGGAGGTGGGGGGGGAAGTAACCTGAATCAGAGGCTGCCCAAGAATGTCATACGGCTGGGAGGTGTGAGAGAACATTGAGGCAGGATCAAGGTCGACTGGGGTAGGTGAGCACCGAGAAAGGATGGTCCCCCAGAAATCTTTAGGGGAGCGAAGGAGGAGAGTAGAACATGCAATACTGCAAAGAGAATACCAATTAAGTATTGAAAGAAGAGTATTACATTGAAAACCAACTTCTATTAATGAATCAAATAGTGAAAAACACTGCAGTATACATAGCAATACAAAATGGCCAGACTGGTGGTAGCTTATCTCTGAGAAGACATGTCACAGCTACACTCAATTGCAAAAAGCCTATAACAAGAGGTTGAAGCTAATTTTATAATGATGCCAATAAAACCTAGAAGCAAAAAAATCAAAATGCAATAACCCTAAGCCTCACATGATTATGGCTGAGCAAAAACACTGAGCTAGACAAATCTGAGCTGTCTGGAAAAAGGGGTAGCCTTGCCTGGATTATAACTTTTCACTCGATTCTCCATTTTGGCTCTACCCAGAAAAAAAAATGGATACTTGAACAGAACATAACTTTTCACTTGATTCTCTACTTTGGCTCTGCTTTGGCTAGCTGGAAACAAAATTAGCATAGTGAGTCAGGTTGCCAGTCTTTGGGTGTAAGTTGTAACTGCTCCCAAAACTGCACCAGAAAATTATGACCTGAAAATTGTTAATATCAAAACCGTTTTCTGGACAGCCCTGGATGGCCAACTGGATCATGTTCAGCGAACACTAGATATTGGTAAATATATCATTGGCATATCTGTTAGTTTAACCATCCACATGTAATGCCAACAATATGATTTATTAATATAATGTCTCTCTACAAATGCCTTTTGGACATCTACTAGACTTTTGATCTTAGTGCAACTTCATTAGGGCAATTTTCACTCACAATCGATTTCTTAATAAAAATAAGATAAGATAATTCTATAAAATTCCAACTAATGGTCACATAGTTGGTCAATGGAAAAGAAGCCTGCGTAAATACACACTGGGAGTATGAAAGCAACTCCTATCACTAGCGTACTAAAAACAGAAAGAAGAACTAACTAATTAACCAATAGAAATATTACTGCAATTGCAAAACCATGTTGAGCATAGAATGCAGGAGTCTAGGTGTGTGACTAATTATTTTCTCATGGTTGTTTCATGGTGGGTTCAAGCCTTTCCTAGTTCTGGTGTCCTCTAGTTTGGTAGTGTACTTCCTTGTGGTGTGTTTAAACCTTAGATGCATGTTATTATTCATCACCCATCCATCATTTAGCCTAGGTACCAACCATTCTATCATCACATTTCCATTTTGCCTAGACAATTCTCATATCACAATCATATTCCATCATTCACCCGCTCATAGAGGACACATGAACCATATTCCACCATTGTCATATAGTTATCCTTCATAACTTAACTCTCATTTGGCATATTTCAATAAAACTCATTTTTCCAAGTGTAAACATGCTAGAGTGATTTGGAATACTTTTACTGTCAATTAATTAGACACAATCCTAAGGCTAAAGTGCTACCTTATTGGTCTATTTTATTGGTAGGTTATAAACCTTAGTCAAGGTCTTAGTCCCTAAGTTTCAATATTAAAAAAAGAAAAAAACAAGAGAACATAACTTGGTGTGCACAAGGAACAAAACTTGAGGGTAGTGCTCCTCTTTGGCACACATGTTGAAGCAATTCACTTGAAAAAATAACTTTTGACAAAAGTGGTTTCCCTCATAAGTTCGTTGTGGTTATGACAGCCTTGTTCATGCTCACACGTGCCACTTGGTTGAGCCATTTACTTCCTTTTGCACACAAAATGAGGAGTTTGTTGTGTACACACATCCCTTGAGGGATAGCTATGCATGAACCCTCCCTTTCATGTCCACTTCCAACTTATTAAATCATTTTTTATTTTCATATCTTCTATGTATTCTATTTCAGGTTGTCTGCTCCACTAGATAGTCAGCTCTTAGCATTGAATTGGTTTTTTTCACCCTTGGTTTAGCCTTGAAGAGGATATTTGACTTGGTACTTGAACGCACTTACTATTTTAAGGAGATTCTTCACGCATTTCTAGATTTGGATAGAATAGTCATCACATGGATATTATTATTCTATCCCATGTACCTAGTCACTTCCGATTTGAGAGTGGTACGCCTCCCTTGGCTAACTACTTTTTATTTAGAGACATTTCATTGTGGTAAGGTGTTAATTTTAGATAACTATGGTATGTTCTATGCTTACGAGCAATTTACTTCAATATTCTTATTAGCCCAATATCAATTTTCAGATAAGCAATCACATTAACATGACAGTAAATGCAGATAGAACATAAAGAGGATACAAGTCTCAAGATATGGCGCCAGGCAGGGACGATCCAAGACAAGAGGACACAAGATATGGCACCAGCTAGGGACAATCCCCAATGTGGGGAAACCCTTTGATCAATTCTTCTTATTATTCTTCAAAAGTTCCCAGACATCATTCTTCATAATCGACTCATACTCTTCGTTCATAGCATCCTTCCAAACTTTGTGCTTTACAACTTCTTTGAATGTGCAAGGCTCAGATTGAACAATGTTGCTCATTGCAGTTAAGTACCCTTGGTACCTATTCGGCTTCTTACTTTCATGAAATGTCCCCCTAGGTGCAACATGTCTCTCGGCATCTTCGAGAGTTTGCCTAAGCCATGAGGGTCTCCTTTTTGAGGAGGGCTCATCAGGGGGTGGATCAATGGGATCAATTGGTCCTTCAGCATCGGGCATCAGCTCATCCTGCGGTTCTCCTTGCTTTCCTGAATCTGCTTCTTTGTCCTTCCTTGGAATAGGAAGGTTATTAATCTTCCCAAGGGCAGCATCCTCATCAAAGGTGACATCATGACTTATCTCCACTTCTCTTTGACTGATCACATAGATTCTATATGCCTTAGAAGTTTCACTGTAGCCCACAAATGTTCCTTTCTTCCCAAAAGCATTCAATTTGCTTCTCTTTTCTTTCGGCACATGAAAATATACGGGGCTACCAAAAATTCTAAATTGAGAAACATCAGGTTTCTTACTGGTGAAAACTTCTTCGGGAATTTTGGAGTCCAACGCTTGATGAGGGCATCTATTTTGAACATACACGGTAGTGTTTGCAGCTTCGGACCATAAGAACTTCGGAAGGCTTTGATCATGAAGCATGGCACGAGTGGCTTCTACAATAAAACGGTTCTTCCTTTCAACAACACCATTTTTCTTGTGAGTATATCTAGTATTAGTCTCCCTCTTAATGCCAACTTCTCTACAATAGTTATTGAACTCATTTGATTCATATTTGGTTCCATTATCAGTCCTCAATATTTTGATCTTCTTCCCCGTTTGATTTTTGACCAAGGCTTTGAAAGAACGGAACCATGAGAATACTTCGTCCTTCTTCTTCAAGAAATATATCCAAGTCTTGCAAGAGAAATCATCCATAAAGATGGCATAATATAAATATCCTCCCAAAGAGTTCACGGGCATCATACCAGATACATCAGAATGAACCAATTGCAATATGTCGATAGTTTTGCTATCACTTGAGGGGAATGGTCCCCTTGTATGCTTTCCTTCGACACACCGCTGACAAATACCTTCATGTTCTACTTTAAATTACAGCATGCCTGTCACCATCTTCCTCACATCGGGTAGAACCTTATAATGTAGATAAGCAAACCTCCGGTGCCATAATTCGGATTGAAGTGATGTGTCGCAAGACATAGCTCCCAATGGACTTCCTCTGATCCGGATTTAAACAAGAACGCAACAAAATACAGAGATAACCATATACACAAAGATGCAGTGGAAATAATACTTCATTTCATTAATGGAAAACACTGAAATATGCTTACAAATAGAGTTGAAAATAAACTAGCTAGGGCGATGGTAGCTTATCTCTGAGAAGAGATGTGGCGGCTACATGCCTCTGAACTGTGTTACAATGAGGCTCGAAGGCCTATTTATTGTTGAGAAACAATCGAAAACCCTTCACATTCCAAAACCTAACCCTAAAAGATGAAACGCCAAATTGTGGGCCCCGTTTTGGGTAAATTGGTACATCAATTTCCCGGGGTCGTAACTTTGGCATACGATCTCCGTTTGACGCGTATGATAGCTCGTTAGAAGGATCTATCCGAGAACTACCACTTTGGGAAGGGAAACATCGGTCCATGGACCCATGTTGCCCCCAGATTTCCCAAAAAACGTCGTTTATGGCCTCAAAACGGCTCCGGAAGTTCAGGACTCGAAAAAACTGCTAAAAATAGTAAATTGTGCCACAATTTAGGAAACTGAAAAACTGAAAGAGACAGTTGTGGGGGTCCAAATGGGATAGGTGGGTGGCCACCAACATCCACCTGGATCAGCTGGACCCCAGTGATGCTGGGAATCAAACGACTCCAGCGGGTCACGTGGCATGGGAGGATCTACCTCAGTCAACTGGTACTAGAACAGTGGCAAATGTTCCAAGAAAAGGTCACTAGTATGCATCTGAAGCAAAATTGCTTCAGATTCCCTGCCTTAGCTTTGGTTAGTTGATGTTTTATGTTGATCTTCATGGCCTCCACCCAGTTGAAGATCATTGGTGTTGTGCAGTCGATGGCATATAGGAATTTTGACTTGTAAGTCTCATGCACTGCCTGGGATCCCACCACTCTGCTGATAGTCAACAGTAGCACTCTTAATGTCAGATCTTGAACAGTGGAAATCTCAATATTTCCACTCTTGGATTTGAGGGCTTTAGGGCAATGTTCGGGAAGAAACATGGATATGCTTGCCCTAATCATTCGTGACCCATATAAGTTGACTAGTTCCCCTCTTCGGGACAGTGCTGTAATGAAATATATGTCTGAAGTTTCTAACTCCAGCTCCTGGTCACCAATGAGGAATATCTCCTTATTTATATTCCAGAGACTAATCAGGTACCGAAGCAACTCAGGTTGGGCCCGCATCCCTGGCATGAGAAAGAATTTGAGGATCCCACAGGCCCTCAAAGCTTCCAGGCAATTTGGATCATTTAGTGCCTGGTTGTCCACATCCTCGTACTCCCCTTCTTTCCAGTCTACCGGTTTTGGCAATTCTTTCCTACAAAAACCATAGATTTAAGTCAATAATCATTTTTGACCCATCAAATTCAAATTTCAACTGTGGTTTTAAGGAGAAATAGGTTTTTTCCCTATTCATGGCACTGACGGCGCGATAGGCGTGTTAATTACCCTCGACCAGTGCGATTATGTGCTCGAAAGTCACGCTGACCAAGGGCGAAAGACTTTTAAAAAATCCAAAAAATGGTTAAAAACAGGAATAAATGGTATGAAAATGAAGCCTAGGGATTTGGATCTTACATGTAACTGACAGCTCGATGAATGACCTCTCGGATCTCCCGCAATCTGCTCCGGATCAATTAGGGCAAAAGTAAGTAAAAATTCTTTCACAACAAGTTAAAATAGTAAATGGTAAAAAATATTTACTTCTCCTCCTTTTTATTGAGTTTTTCATGAAATTTTAGGTTTTTGTAAATATTTTGACCTATTTTGCCTCAAGAAATGGATAATGTACTTTACCTTTTTTTCACAGCAACAAATGATGGATGTTCGACGATGATGCCGAGTCACGTTTCAGCTCTTTAATCGACTCGTAAAACTCATATGAAAAGATTGCCAATTATTTTTCCCTTTTGACTCGTAAAAGAGAATAAAATTGGGGGTCCAATTTCAAGCTCATTTCTGACCCTTTAAAAGCGAAAAGATAGTCGAGCCCTTGTCGTTTCGAACTCGTTAATGGATGCAAAACGGCGTGCGCCCAGTATAAGTTTACCCCTTTTTCAGGCTGGGATGCACTATTTACAAAAAAGGTACTCCTTGACTAAAATGGTCAAGCAGTTCTCTCAAGTATCGTTTTCTACCTTTTCGAGCTCGAGAGACACAAATGTACGAAAAGGGGCCATGTGGAGTTTTATTTTCCATGTCTTTTTCAAAATCTCTAAACATGAAAAATATACTGAGTTACACCATTGTTGGACTCGTTAAAATATTAAACAACATCGGATTCATCACCAGGACGAACATGAGCTTCTCCTTCCTAGGGGTCGTTAAACTTACTAGGTCGGATTCGTTCGAAGGATGAACTTACAATGCAAGCATATGTTATCCCCTTCAAGCTTGCAATTAAAAATAATTGGGGTACCTGCTAGAAATGGTGGGGGAAAATTTGGAAATCTAATTAGTTGTGTCGACAGCTCACTCTTGAACATGACACTTTCTGCTTCGTGTCGAGTTGGGATATCCTCCTTTGTATCGTTGACCTTCCTAGGTTGGGCCATTCATTTTTGCCTTCCATTTTATCTCTACCACGTCATCATGACCACCGATCCTATGGATCCAAAAGCTGCCAAACTTCCAGTCGTGTCGCTGATATGTTCAAGAGTCATCCTTCTGCAGTTACACTTACCTTTGATCCTCTGTATCATCCAAAATCATTTTGCATCCCTTTGTCTCGTGTCGATGATGTGGGATACATTATGGCCTTCCTTCGACATAGTCACTTCCTATCGACTTCAACTCATTATCTGGGAAGTTGACCGAGAGACTCCCTTCCAGTACCTTAGAGCTTGCATGACCTAATGGCAAGTTCTTCTCACTTGACAACAAGTTCACATCATTGGCTTTCGATCGGGTGATCTCACGGCTGTTCGACTTCAGTTCCTCTATTCACATTCTGTGGATTGTGCTGATAGTACCTTTAGGACCATTGCCATTATTGGTGGTTTCTCTTGCGCTTGTTAACAGTTTACATCATTGATTGGTAATCAAGTGACTTTCTAGCATGTTCGACGTCAACACATCTATTCACATGTTATAATTTGTACTTTGATCGGGTTGTGTTGGAGCGCAAGACCCTGGACTAAGATCACAAAAGTCCAGGTTGCGAAGTGATGTGACATGGTTACGTTGATATACATGTCTCTTTCAAATGGATGATTGCGACCATACCATGAGTTATCATATGTGATCCTTCTCGTTATTGGATGGTTGTGACAATACCTTGGTTTCATTATGATCCTATTTAACAGATGGTTGCGCCCATGCCTGGATCCATTCACATGATCATTCGTTGGATGGATGCATGCATACCACGATTCATCTATCATTTGATAGAGTTTTCAATTATGTAGATGTATCTATAATTGCTCGCAGGCTTTCCAACGACAGACTACAGTTCCCCATACTGATTCATAAAGCATTTTGTCCCTCACTCTAGTTCAGACTTCACGCTTTAGGGGCCATCTGTTACACAGCATTTTGTCATGGTCTCTGTACTCCCCATTTCTTGATCCTAGAGGACCTCTACAGTGAACCTTACATGCTTTCCCTTCATGAAGAAAATCCCATTGTGTCCCTCTTCATGAACAAAACAATTCCCTTTTGCACCATTTCCCCAAAATCTTCTGTTTTTACCAGTTTACAAGACCGGCGTTAATGGCCCTTGTCCTCCTCGCGCTGATATGCAGGGATTAACATTGTCCCTAATGCCGACCGGAGCGACTGAGCTTTGTTCTAGTCACGTCGGTCCTCTTATGGAAAGGTTTTTAAATAAAGAGCCGAAGCTTCCAACTCTAGAAGCTTCGTAACAGAAGTATAGTAAATGGTTTGGCCGAATGGGGTCGAGGATGTTAATTTGGGCTCCTTTCCCTTATAAGGATGAACTACCTCAAGAGACAAGACCTTCTCCCATGAGAAGAGGATCCATCTCCCATCCATTCAACTATATAAACCTCCCTTTTTCCCAAGCACAAGCTAGTGTCAATGTTAGTGTGCTAGTGCTAATTAAGTTTAGAGTAAACAACAAGCTATTCATAGTTGTAGCTCTCTAGTTGTGTGAGGGAGAAGTGTGAATTTGGTTTAGTGTGAAGCCTAAAGGGAAGATCCTTAAAACTATCATTATTGAGGCCATCATGGAATGCTAGCAGAAGTGTGTGGGAACCTGGTTTTGTCGGAGGAGAACGGCAACGTCAAGACAATGGTTGTAATCTCTTCTTGATTCAATATATATGCAACTATAGATTGATTTCCTACATGATGTGTCATCTTTCATGTTCGTGGCTTAATGTTTCTTGACTTGTTAAGTAGGTTGAATTACAATGTGTCTATTATCACAATTGTTGTTTGTTGTTGTTTACTTGTCTCAGGTGTTTGAAGAAGGAAACGAGAGATAGTTGGAGCGAGCAAGCAAGGACATCATCAAACGGGATAAGCGTACGAAGAGGTAGGCCCTCTTAATTGGTTCTAACCTAAGAAAAACTTCCATAGAATGTATCAGTTGTGGCTAGACCCTTTATCGAGCTAGAGGAATTGTTTATGTCCACACTTATAATTTTACTTCACCATACCATCCTTGTTGGTATGGGTTCTTCCCCCAAAGTAGCGGATTTTGACCATAAGGAGCTTGACATTGCCCCCACTGAGGGGTATTCTGACTGTACAAAGGTGGATTCTGGCCCCACAAAGGTGGGTTTTGACTAGGCTAAGGTTGATACTGACCCACCATGGACCATTGAGAACCATAAGGTGGATAAAAAACTTGTGAAGCATATGGATTATAAGGTTGTTGTTGCAATTGTTGACCTTAGTGGTAAAATTGTTGACCCTACTGCTGCGGGGGTTGATCTTGTGGTTGTAAGGGTTAGCCTTATTGATACAAGGGTTGGTTTTGTTGCTGCAATGGCTATTGATAAAGCCCTTATTACACATAAGGTCCTTGTTGTACATAAGGTTGTTGTTGTTGGAAAGTTCCTTATGGAATTTGTTGAGTTCCAGGTTGGTACTAATAAGTTCCAGCTTGAAATTGTCTAGATGCCACAAATGAGGGATTTGAACCAGGCTGCATTTGGGGGCCTACTTGTTGAGTAGAAGGTGGATTTTGAGGCTTTTTTGAGCCATATGGAGGGTACAGTTGCTGGACCAAAAGAGGATGTTGATATGGGATTTGGCCTAATCCAGATGGAATTGATGATCCATTAGGATAAGCTACACTACCAACATTTTGACTAGCTCCAGTAGCGTGAGTTTGAGATGCACTCCCATAAGTTCCACCTGAAACATGAGGCATATATGGAGGAGGTGCTTGTTTCCCCCCATGTGGTGGGATGGGTGGTGGCACATAGTGTCCACTTAATGGAGGACCTGAGGAACTTATAGGCACATTAATTTCCCCAACCATAACCGTCGGTTGTACAGGAACTAAAGAAACCGCAGACGGTACAAGAATTTGAGAGGTCACATTTGAAACAAATGGACCAGAAGTAGGCATGGTGCCCGATGACTAAATGGGATTACGATAAAGTGAAGACACACTTGGAGTACCTGAAACCAATTGAGCTAAAGAGATATAACCAGCTGGAAACAAAGGTTCACTACTTTCAAGAGGCGATGGAGGTTTAACACTTCCCACGTATGGATAACCTTCAGGTGGAAATTCATATTCAAAATCATTGTCAACACCAGGAGTATGAGTGGCTGACACTTCTGGAGGACCTTGAGAGGAGGTTTGACACTCACATTTTGATGCCATGGGTGGAAAGAATTTGCAAGGAGTAATCCGAGATGATTGTGGAGATAACTCCAAAGGCACACTAGAATTATCGTATGGACTGTAAGGCTGTTGAGGAGATATAACCAATGGATCAAAAAGTGGATTATGAGGGAATAAAACAAACCCCTGTGGACTCTTAAGAGTTTCTGGATCAGATTCCTAAGATGATGAGTCTTGAGGTGGAGGACAAGAAGCAAGGGGTTGAATACTTGGGACAATTCCAAGTTCAAGACCTTGATCTTCAAGTGACTGTGAAATCTCAGGATTAACTCCCTGT
Source organism: Pinus taeda (assembly GCA_000404065.3). Taxonomy (NCBI): domain Eukaryota; kingdom Viridiplantae; phylum Streptophyta; class Pinopsida; order Pinales; family Pinaceae; genus Pinus; species Pinus taeda. Next base: position 150,292 of record APFE031030284.1, read on the forward strand.
GATGACCCTTCAGTGTCAGATGATGAAGGCGAAATGTAAGGTGAACCAGGTGGTTCAACAACGATGACCTTTTCTAAAAAACAATAAGGGGTGGTTGATTTGAGCCTACAATTAAAATTTACTATTAATCAGGCAATATGAGGCCAAGGATAACTGCATAGGTAAGTCATGTTATCATCGGTAGTTAAATTTTAGAACTTTAAAAAAAAAGTAAAAAAATAAAAAAGGGTGTACTAAGCAATAGGGTTTACCAAGTATTCGTGAACCGTTATATACACCTTAGCTGAAACTAAGGAATTAACGTTGGACGAGCAATCTCCCTGAATGTTGTGTTCATTATATCACATCTACAAGGCGGCTGACTCGGATACTTGTGGTTAAAGGATAGAAACCTAGTGAGATCTCCCAATATATACTCGACGGTACGGGGAGCACAAGTCCATGTTAACGTTCGTTAATGCATAACCATTCGGTGAGAGCGTTCCCATATACTTTCCATACTAATGTGCCTTTGATATACCCAAGTGTAATGGAGAACCTCCAATATACTTCTGTATTGGAACGGGATTTCACCCCCGGGATATAATGCAGGTAGTTAACAACAGCTACTAGTTTTGTAGATTCCAGAACACGTCTCTAGCCTAGACCTCTAAATGTTTGTGTTAAGTTCCAAATGCTCCTTAGGTTAATTTAGTAAATTTTAATGTTGTTCTTGAATTATGTTTCAATTTTGGGCTCAAATGATGTCACTTGAATCCTAGAATGCAACTATATGAGAAAAGGAAACTTTCATTTCAATGAATTCTATACTAACAAGGGAAGAGAGTTCCATCAATTAATGCATCAAACAATATGCCTCCACTAACTTTTCAAAATGCAGCATGCGAGAGAAAAACTAAACTTCACTAATGCACATGCAATCTATTGAAAGAAAAAATGACTTTTACTTTACTACGATGCACTTTACCTATATGATGTTCTCTTTGATTTTAGATGCTCATATGCAACTAAACTTCAACTTAAAGCAAAAAATGAAGATTTTATTTAAAATGCTCCTAATGCAAACAATGCATCAATCAAAGTAGCACCAAATTCAAAATCACTCAATGAAAATGTATTTCACTCTCTCTTTCGAATAGATAAAAAAATATACTCATTTCAGTTTGTAAACCAAACAATGTAATCTATGCTTGGTAAATGACAATGATGGATTTCAAATGCAAGATGACCTCGTACAAATGAAAAACAACTTTGCACAAGACAAACCGAAACCAATTCAAATCAATGTTTCAAATGATTTTACCAGATGATCAAACCTAAATAATCAACAAACCACAGATTCAATGACACTCACAAGTGACAAGTGAAAATCAAACGACCTAGAAACCCTAAAATCAATCCAATTGTACTAAAACATTTGAAAGTTCAAAGAAGTAAGAATTTGCTAATAAAATGAGGTAATCAATCAAAACACCAACAAATCCAGTCATGCAGGACAAAACAAAACCTCAAGGGCTCAAACACACTAGAGTTTGACAGAGAAACCCTAGTTTTTTGCCAATCTCATGGATCAGTGCGGTTGTTATGGCCAAACTCGCATTGAACAGGGGATCAACGCGATTGTTTTAATAAAAATCACGTTGGCAATGTGACTGTCATAGGAAAAAGCCCACTAGGCTAGGAAGAAGGCAAAAAAAAAATCACAAACACTTACAGACTGAGCACTCTAAGATAGCAACTAATGATTGTGTAAACCTATACAAACCCAAAATAATCGAGAACACGATGGTCAGTCAAACTGATCAAGAGATCAGTTAAGAAAGGAGGATGAAAAGGTTATAGCTTCCCCAACAGACTTGCCATTTTGTTCTGAAGGAAAATCCCCTCTATGGAAATAGGCGATCCCTCTAGCCCAATGAGTGGGTCTAGCAACCAACTAAACAAACTAACACACACTTCCATAGGTTATGTTTAGCAAATGCAAAGAGAAGGAGAAACCTACCTCGTTCTGATGCTAATCACTTGATCCTTTGAATATGGCTTTGAATCTTTCGCTCCAGGCCTCGCTCCTTACTTGTTCTTCACATATGGCTACCTACAAGGAAGATCAAAGAACTATGCAAGATACAAGAACATATATTGCATACATAAAAAATAAACTACTTAATAGATCAAGGACTATTAGGCTAAAAGCATAAACATTTACACAATTATGGAAAGTGAACATTATATGTATATATTAATAAGCTAAAAAGGGAAGCATACAACCTATGCCTTGATGTTGGAGACCTCCTTTTGGTGGATGTCCATGGCCAAGCAAAGACTCTTCAAGCACTCTTTCTCCAAGCTAGAATGGGTAGCATGTAAGCATAATCTCAGCATAGGGATGCAACAATAAATGACCAACCATTTGGGGATGGAAGGGCGTGAATTTATAGGAAGGGAGAGGGAGTTAGGGATCCACAAAAGAGGGAGGAAGGTCCACATCTCAAGGGGAAATCCCATGATGATAAGATCAAGAGGTCCAAATGGGAGATCTCAACCATATCAACAACAATTGATACCCATATCGTTGTTCTCGAAGGTTCTTGTATATGAAGCTTCTCCTCCATTTTGGGAAAACCTACTAGAAGAGGTTCAGCATGATTTTTCCTATGAAAACCCGTGTTGGCAACGCTAGTGTGTAACTGTGCAGCTTGCCATCAGCACGGGCAGGCAGTGGAGCAAAAGGCGCTAATGCTAAAACTTGGGTTTTTAGTCAACCTTCTTCATAATGGATTCAAGGCAGTTTTCCTTTGATTCTCCAAGGAGGCTTTGGTTTGTATATCATGATGGATAAGTTGCATAATAGTCAATGTTTTGGCACTTCGGGATATGGAACAAGAAGTGAACACAAGGTGTGACAAAATACCATGTAGCATTAGGTCATCAACGAACTGATTGCTTGAAAGAATTGGTGTTTCAATCATCATTCTAAAAAGTGTTTTTAATCAGTGGTTAAGCGAATATATTATTTTTCATCTGAAAATTAAGTGGAATTGTAAAGAAAAATCTTATGCACTATGCAGTGCATCTAGGGTTTTGGGAGTGAAAATTATAGTTAGAAATAGTTGCATTAGGAGAATTGCTTAACTTCTTGTTTGTTGCATCTTATATGTTGCATATTCTTTGTTCTCTTCTCTCCTATATATACATTTTGATTGAAATGAAAAACTTCATTTTATGATAATGTGAAATTTGTGGTGAGCCCTGAAAACTGAAACTTAAATCAAGATCAACTTTAAAATTTATTGAATCAACCTAAGGAGAATTTGTAACATTAACAAAACATCTAGAGGTCTAGGCTAGAGACGTGTTTCGGCGTATTTAAACATAGGAGCTGACATTTTTTTACACCGTTGCATTCTGGGGGTGATATCCCATTCCACGTACATAAGTGTATCGGGTCATTCTCCACGTACTTCTAGGTATATTGGATGGCGCTCCACGCATGAAAAGTATATGGGAACGCTCTCATCGTACGATTATGTATTAGACAACACTAACACATGTTGCACTTCCATGTACTGTCGAGTATATATTGAAAGTCCACCATAGGTTTCTATCCTAGCCATAGGTAACTGAGTCGACCGCCTTGTACACTGTAATACATCGAACACAATATTCAGGGAGATTGCCTGCCCGTACATAAATCATTGGTTCTCCAAGGTTGTATATTGCAGTTCACAATTGCTTGGTAAACCTTTATGCCTAGTTTAACCTCTTTGATTTACTTTTTGTTAATTGTTAAACTTTATTAATCCACCGTGGAAGAACAAGAACCTTTACCCCATCATTCGCGTAGAATGCAAAATAAGCCTCCACTTCCTCTAGAGGCAACTCCTCGGCATCGTCGTCAGAAGCATAAGAAAACGTAGACTACCAAATCCAATACTTCAGAGGCTATTACTTTTGGTCCTCCATCTAAGATAGATCCACTAGAATCATATTTTCGTGTGAGTACGGAGCCCGAGATAACCTCTCCATTGGTTGGTGAATCTAACATAGTCGATATTGAAGCACCCGAAATCTCTTTACCTAAGGTTATTGAACCTAAATTTCCTGAGTCAGAGGCAACTCTACCCTGTGGTTATACAACCTAAGGTACCTTCTCACTCTCTTCCACTGTCTCAGACACAACCTCAAACTATATAGCTTGGAATCGACAGTGAACCCCTTCCACCTAGTCTTGTGAGTATCGAAGAGGTTCCACAGGAAGAGCCTCAACCCTCTCTCCCATTCGAGCGTGGACTCATCTTTATCAAGCCCGTCCTTTTTTGTCTCCTCATCTTCCATTTCAATCTCCTTTGCCTGATTATTTTCCTTTCAACTCACCTCTAAGTTTCTCTTGGAAAATGTCTTTCGGATTAATCATGATTGAGTCTGCTTTGGTTTCCCAGCCTATATCTTCTACCATGGATGTGGTGACCCAATTTTGCAACCTCATCCATGTTTGTAACCACACTAGAGGCACATTTATATGGTGGCCCGTCTATGCCGCCTGGTTACCAATCCTTTTTTGGTAACTTCTCTGGTGTAGCAACCAGTCCATGGACATCTCCCATTGCATCTACATCTAGAATTCCATCTGGAAATCCGTTAATGGGCGCTACACATTCTGCTTCTATTCCTCCATCTCCACCTACATTTTAGTAGTAGGTTGGACCTTATGTTAGTGGACATGGTTATTTACAACAACCCAGTCCATCTCCATCTGGGAAACCTCCACTTGGGTCGCAGTTGCCTTTGTATTACCCTCCTCTTTCGACAAGGGGGAAACCTATTGCAGGTTCATTTCCATATCCTAAAATTAGTGCTCAGCCTCAAATGAGTCCTCCTTATTTGAGAATGACTGCTAGTGTTTGGCAGCCTGCTTTGCATATTCAACCTCATTCAATTGTGGCTTCATCTTTATCTTCTCAACTTGTTCCATCTACACTAGCAGATTTTTGTTCAACAACCCATGACTCAAACTATCCAAACTCAAATGAATGTGAGCCAACCTTTACAGGTTGTACCTTTAACTCAACTCATCCCACCAGTATCTGGCACATCATAACCTATGTATACCCAGCCTCTTCAAGGTAGCTTACAATCACAATAATTTGGGCAGGCCATTCCTCAAGCTCAGATGGGTCAAAATGTGTATGGTATGGCATAGGCACAACCACAACCAAATCCACCTTATGTTGGGATGATGCCTAATCCCATGGGAAACCATATCCACTGTATCAAGGTATCCCTTAGATTCCTTACGGTCAACAAGTCCAAACTCAGCCATTCCGACCTTTGCAAGGTCATCCTGAAATTGGAAAACAGGGTTATGTGTACGATGGCTATCAAAATCATCCCTATCCCGGGACACTGATACATATTTCTCAGGTTATTCCTTCTTATCTAGGATATCCTCCACCATACCTTAACAGGCAGTTTCCATTCGTGGTGACTCTTGAATTGTCATATTTGACTAGGCTTACCAATGATCCCATTGCACATTTCCTTAGTGGCCTATTATTCCTACCCAGTTTCCTTCTAATATTCCTAAATTCAATGGAAATCCTAGAGAAGACCCATCCACACATATAATGACGTAACATCTATGGTGTTCTTCGAACTCCCTCAATGATGATTATGTTAGTTTGTGTCTTTCCCGACGTACACTCACTGGTATAGCAGCTAAATGGTATATAGAATTACCTCAAGATTCATCTAATAACTTTAGCTCCTTAGCTACTACATTAGTTGAATGGTTCATAAAGTCTTTGCTTCCATCTAAATTATTAGTTGAATGGTTCATAAAGTCTTTGCTTCCATCTATTAGATAAGACATATCCAAAGGTGGAGTCGTAATCGAAGAGCATGTGATCACTCTTGCCCAGTACTTGGATATCATTTATGAGCAATATGGCATATTGTATGATAAGATACCTGATGCTTCGTGGCCTACAGATATTTCTTCTCAAAATCCTGGTAAAGAATCACATGTTGTTGATGGCGTGATTGGTTCTACTAGCCAACAGTCAATGGGTAAACCATCTAGTTCAACCCTTGTTGTCGCTACTCAAAAACCTCCTTTTACTCTTGTGGCTTCTACTTCTGAGATCAATGTTATTCAATAATATAAAGGCAAATCTCCACAACCAGGAAGTAAGAAGAAAGGGAAAAACAAGGAGAAGAAAGACAATTCTCTGCATGATAAAAAAATAAAAAATAAAACAATCAGTCTCCTAAATATAAGAGGAAACCTCGTTACCCATGTCTAATATGTAATGAGGAGCACTTCACTCGTGATTTTCCACACATGGAAAAGGTGAATCAATTCCTTAAATCCTCTACTACACCTATTATGTTGGCAGATCCTTTCCCAAATCAGGAGACCAATTTGGTTGCCTGGTGTTGGCATTATGGTACATGTGTTGTCCTTGATAGCAACCCACATATAAGTCATTTCAGAATTGATAAAGGGAAACTCACATTGTAACATGTATATTCAGAGGTAACAGAATAATCGTACAGAAGAACAGGATGGTGGGACAAAGGATTACAGATCATAATCAATAAATTATGGAAAGAGAATGGTTTAAGTTGTATATGATGTTTACCCTAGTCCAAGTAGCATATTGTGGTGAAGTAAAATTATGAGCATGGACACAAACAAATCCTGTAGCCCAATAATGGGTCTAGCCACAACCGATACATTCTATGGAATATTTCCTTAGGTTAGAACCAATTAAGAGGGCCTGCCTCTTAGTACGTTTATCCAGTTTGATGATGTCCTTGCTTACTCACTCCAGATATCTCTCGTTTTCTTCTTCAAACACCTGAAACAAGTAAACAACAACAAACAACAACCGTAATAATAGACAAATTGTAATTCAACCTACTTAACAAGTCAAGAAACATTAAGCCATGAACATGTAAGAAGAAAAATCATGTAGGAAATCAATCGATAGTTGCATATATATTGAATCAATAAGATATTTCAACCATTGTCTTGACATTGTTGTTCTCCTCCAACAAAACTAGGTTCCCACACAGTTCTGCTAGCATTCCATGATGGCCTAAACAATTATAGTTTTAAGGCTCTTCCCTTTAGGCTTCACACTAAACCAAATTCACACTTCTCCCTCATACAACTAGAGAGCTACAACTATTAATAGCTTGTTGTTTACTCCAAACTTAATTATCACTAGCACACTGTAGAAATTCCCACTATGGATCACCTGATAATGCAATATACTAAAGCAAAATACTTGATCTACTTCTACAACCAATTTAGTGGAAGCTTAATCGAACATGAGCAACATCAATAAGAACACATATAACTGATATGGAGAAATAAATCACACATAACACAGAAGATATAACCCAGGGAAATCCTCAGCTTAAGACCCCACTCTTTATATTATCATACATAGGATTTATACAAAGCCTTAGCTCTCACACAGCTAGCCAACTCTCAGTACAATCCTCACAGATGAAGGTGGAAATACATCAGGATTACGCAAAGCCTTAGCTCTCACAGCTAGCCAGCTCTTAGTAAAATCCTCCTGGATGCTCACAGGAAATCAAGACTTCTCCTAAGCCTTCTCCTCTTCCCTCCAAGCCTCCTATTTCCTTGCGCAGTTTTTCCTGGGTGATCCTCCTATTACCAAGTGTAACACTAATCTCACACCCTATAAAACTGAACAATCCTCAAGGAACCTTAATCCTTCTGCTTGGATGATTTTCCTTTATAGGAAAAAATCCATCCAACTGATAGTACATTGTCCCTTCTCAGATCTCAACTGGGTCTCTGTCTGAACTGACATGCATGAGTTATCCATGAGTGAATACTTAGTTATCTGAAAATACTAGTTGTCACATGCATGCAAGAATTAACAAACTGAATCTCATTAATTTAACAAATTGTTAAATTAATCTAACTGGACTTGACTAAGTTAAACTAAGTCAACTGATCCTCTCAATATAGAACTCATCCTTATCTCCTTTAATCAAGGATAATTCCTCAATCAGTGGAGCAAATCAAGAACACATTCCCCAATCAGTGGAGAAATTATTGCATGTTCTCACAAAGACCTCAGGTTTGATTTTCATTAACTAATTAACTCATGGAGAATTAATTAATTAATATTCAAACTGCTGGTAAGACCAAATTCAAAATTTACTTCCTATTTTAGACCAGGGACTGCCTATAAATAGGAATCCAACCTGAACTGCTAAAAATAGAACTTCTATTTTTAGCACTTACATTTTTCATTCCCTGTTGCCCAATCCAGCACTGATACCCAAACTATTATTTTTAGCAGTGCTATTTTAGCAATTTCTTGTTACCATTTTTCAACACACACCAACATTAACACTACAACCCTAGCTTGTGCTTGAGAAAAATGGAGGCTTATATAGCATCAATGGATGGGAGATGGTTCCTCTTCTCATGGGAGAACGTCTTATCTCTTAAGGTAGTTCCATCCTTATAGGGGAAAGGATCCAAAACTGACATCCTCGACCCCATCCAGCTAAACCATTTACCAGACTTCCATTATGAAGCTTCTAGAGCTAGAAGCTTCAGCTCCTTATTTAAAAACTTTCCATAAGAGGATTGGCGTGACTGGAATTATGCTCAATCGCGCCGGTCGGTGCTAGGGACAGTGTTAATACCTGCATATCGGCGCGAGGAGGACAAGGGTCATTAGCATCGGTCTTGTAAACTGGGAAAAACATAAGACTTTGGGGAAATGGTGCAAAAGGGGATTGTTCTGCTCATGAAGAGGGACAAAATTTGAGTTTCTTAATGAAGGGAAAGGATGTAGGGTTCACTATAGAGGTCCTCCAAGATCAAGGAACAGGGAGTACAGGGACCGTGACAAAATGTTGTGTAATAGATGCCCGCTAAAGCGTGAAGGCCGAACTAGAGTGAGGGATGAAATGCTTTATGAATCAGTGTGGGGAACTGGAGTCTGCCGTCAGAAAACCTGCAAGAAATTACAAATACATATACATAATTGGAAACTCTGTCAAATTATACATGAATCGTGGTATGAACGTTAGCACCAAGAGAATGATCATGTAAATGGATCCAGGTATGGGCACAGCCATCCGTTAAAGAGGATCATAATGAAACCAAGGTATGGTCACAGTCATCCAATAATGAGAAGGATCACATATGATAACTCATGGTATGGTCATAGCCATCCATCTGAAAGAGACATGTATATCAACATAATCATGTCACACTGCTTCGCAACCTGGACTTCTGTAATCTGAGTCCAGGGTCTTGCGCTCCAACACGACCCGATCAAAGTACAAATCGTAACATGTGAACAGATGTGTTGATGTCGAACATGCTAGAAAATCGTTTGATTACCAATCAATGATGTAAATTGTTAACAAGCGCAAGAGAAACCACCAATAATGACAATGGTCCTCAAGGTATTATCAACACAATCCATGAAATGTGAATAGAGGAACTGAAGTTGAACACCCGTGAAATCACTCGATCGAAAGCCAATGATGTGAACTTGTCGTCGAGTATGAAGAACTTGCCATTAGGGCATGCAAGCTCTAAGGTACTGGAAGGGAGTCTCTCGATCAACTTCCCAGATAATAAGTTGAAGTCAACAGGAATTGACCGTGTCGAAGGAGGGCCATAATGTATCCCACATCATCGACATGAGACAAAGGGATGCAAAATGATTTTGGATGATACAGAGAATCATAGGTAAGTGTAACTGCGAAAGAACAACTCTTGAACATCTTAGCGACATGACTGGAAGTTTGGCAGCTTTTGGATCCATAGGATTGGTGGTCATGATGACGTGGCAGAGATCAAATGGAAGGAAAAAATGAAAGGCCAAAACCAGGAAGGTCAACGATACAAAGGGGAAATATCCCAAACTGACACAAAGCAGAAACTGTCATGTTCAAGAGTGAGCTGCCGACAGAACTGATCAGATTTCCAAATTTTTCCCCGCCATTTCTGGCAGGTACCCCAATTAGTTTTAATTGCAAGCTTGAAGGGGATAGCATATGGTTGCATTGTAAGTTCATCCTTCGGACAAATCTGAGCTAGTAAGTTTAATGAGCCCTAGAAAGGAGAAGCTCATGTTCGTCATGGTGACGAATCTGATGTCGTTTAATATTTTAACGAGTCCGATAAAGGTGTAACTCAGTATCTTTTTCATGTTTAGAGAGTTTGAAAAAGACACAGAAAAGAAAACTCCACATGGTCCATTTGCGTACATTTGTGTATCTTGAGCTCGAAAAGGTAGAAAATGATACTTGAGAGAAAAATACTCGAGTTCAAAACGACAAGAGCTTGGTTATCTTTTCATTTTTAAAGGGTCAGAAAAGAGCTTGAAAGTAGAACCCCCCCCCCCCCCCAAGTTTATTCTCTTTTACGAGTCAAAAGGCAAAAATACTTGGCAATCCTTTTATATGAGTTTTACAAGTCGAGAAAAGAGTTGAAACGTGACTTGACATCATCATCGAACATCCATCACCTGTCGCTGCACAAAAAAGGTAAAGTGCCTTATCCAATTCTTGAAGCAAAACAGGTCAAAATATTTACAAAATACCTAATATTTCATGAAAAATTGAATAAAAATGAGGAAAAATAAATATTTTTTACCATTTACTATTTTACCTTGCTATGAAAGAATTTTTACTCACTTTTGCCCTAATTGCTTTGGAGCATATTGCGGGAGATCTGGGAGGTCACTTTTTGAGCCGCCAGTTACAGGTAAGAGCCAAAGCCCTAAGTTTCATTTTGATACCATTTATTCTTATTTTTAACCATTTTTGGGATTTTGAGGGAGGATTTATTAAAAAAAATTGCCCTTAGTTGGCGTGACTTCCGGGCACGGAATTGCACCGGCCGACAGTAATTAACATGTCTTATCACGTTGTCGATGCAATTGTTTTTAAAACAGGTGTGTTGGCGCCGTGAATAGGGAAAAACCTATTTCCCCTCAAAACCACCATTAAAATTTGAAATTTATGGGTCAAAAATTATTATTCACTTAAATCTATGGTTTTTGCAGGAAATAATCACCGAAAATGGCAAACTGGAAAGAACGGGAGCACGATGATGTAGACACCCAGTCACTGAATGATCCAAATTGCCTGGAATCTTTGAGGGCCTGTGGGGTCCTCAAATTCTTTCTCGTGCCAGGGATGCGGGCCCAACCTAAGTTGCATTGGTACCTAATTAGTTTTTGGGACATAAATCGAGAAATATTCGTCATCGATGACCAGGAGCTGGAGTTAGAAACTTCAGACATATATTTCATCACATAACTGTTGTTGGGTGCAGGATCCCCCATGGGAAGTTTTGGGGCTTAAAGCCCGAATTTCGGTCACAAATTGTAACTCCGATGTAAAGACTCTGCATTTTGTGGGCGCAGTGCGCGTAGCTTGTAAAAGAGTCATAGGGTTGTCTGCCCTTAATTTTGTAATGTAATGTCGGTTGTAGAGATCTACCCATGGTCCGTGGAACATGGGATTGTATAAATGGAGCAAGGCTCTAAGTAGTTAAAATATGAATCAATCAATATAATGAAGGATGAAGAGTTGAGTACTATATGAAGTGTAAAGTCTACTTTTGGGTCGTAGACTAAGAGAAGGCTCTGCAGCTGAGTGCGCAGAGGCCTAATAGTCTACAGCTGAGTGCGCACACTGAGTCGAGTCTATAACAGTTGGAAGCATTAATAAAGAGAAGTTTTATATCATTTCCGTGTAACTATTCCCTGTTTTATGCTTTGGATGTATTGGGTATGAATTGCATTTCTACTATTTATATGATGCGTGAATATATATGGCTATGTTGATTAAGTGAATACAAGGTAGAATATATGTTTACGCAAAGTTAACTAACATATGTAAAAGGATAAGTAAGATACACGGTGTATTTTGGGGAAATAGCGCAGGTCGCTACCATAGCAGCGTGAAAGAATCTCAGCCCCTGGTTAGGGCTGCGCGAAAGGCGATTATAATAGATCGCGAGGGTATCAAACGTTAGAACAGTGTGCGAAGTGACCTGCACGAAGGTAGGCACATTTGGACTAAATCAACACCTCATACATCTGAAGGGTGTGGTTCTAGCATCCCCCCATACTGCTTCGAGTGAGACTTTAATCTGTGCTCCGCGAGCTGACGCTGAAAGGGCTAGTAATGTAGGGATTTGTTTTGCTAAATAACTATGAACCTGGATCAGGCCCCATCAAGCCAACAAATAGTTCCATTGCCAGGACCGGAATCTACATAGAGATGTCTGATGTCATATCATTGGAATCCAACTAAGAAGGAAATTGAAGACTGGTTGGACAGAAGAATTCACAAGTTTGTGACGTAGGAGAATAGGAACCTGTGACTGTCAAAAGAAGAGTGGCTAGACTGCTACCTGTACACAGAGATCCACGAAATCTTCTTCGCGTCCTTCCCTACTAAGCTATATGAGTGGATCACGAAGCTAGAAGACAGTTAAGGAAGGTGGAAACTTGACAGTTCTATTGTGTGGACCCCAGAGTTAATGTGAAGGTTGGAAGCATCAGAGGATAAGAGCGCACGCACCGTTGATCATTGGCTCGATCGGATTATAGGAGGATTCATTCCTGAGTTCGCGGTTGACACCTCAGTCAGTTATAGCGAGGCAAAGTGACGCTTTCTCAAAGGACCACGAGGTAAGTGCGTAAAGTATTTAAATACTTGGATTAAAATGCTATTCTGCAAAAAGAGGGTTATGCAGTTACCTTGATGTTCGGGGCTACGCGAAGTGGAAAATCTTACAGGAACGAAGGAAATAAGGGACCAGAAAACAGCCCCTTGATTTTACCTCCATAAGGGGATGAGGAAGAGCTCGCGAAGGACTCTTTGTGAAGTGCGATCCATTTGATAAGGCAAAGAATTCCGCGAATACCACTCCCACCCACACCGCCACCAACTTCACCACCATCACCTCCATCTTCACCTGTGCCACCTCCACCACCATCGCGATTCAATATGGCAAGTACAATGAAGTTGCATGTGTTCAAGGGATTGGGAAATGAGGATCCAGACCAATTTTGGTTCGTTGTAAGAGCTGTATGGGAAGCGCATGGAGTTATAGACGACAATATAAAGAAAGTGACACTGGTTAGTGCCCAGCAGGATCGTGCACTGACCTAGTATATTAAGCACTCCAATGATAATCCGAATGCGGGAATTGCAGATATCCAAACAACGCTCAATAAGGAATTTAGCAGACCGAAGTTTGAAGCATAGTTGATCATTGGATTGAAAGAGATCATGATGCTACCAGACAAGACTTATTGGGAGTTGGATCAGAAGCTAAAATGTACGATTCGCGAAGCTAATATGAATATGACAGATGGACAGCACCGCGAGTGGTTTGCAGCGTCGCTAACACCACATTTAAGGAGTGCATTATCGCAGCAGAAGCTAACGACTCAGGTAGAGGCCTTAGAGATCGTGATGAGGTTGCACGAGACCTTGATGCAAGATCCTAACTTAGGAGTTCAACAGATCCATGTGCAATTGAAGAATTTATGCCTTGAGATGCAAAGTCTGAAATAGGACAGGACAGCTCGACCAGAAGTGCGCGAAGAGGTGTGGTGCGTAAAATGCAAGGGTCAGGGTCATGACAAGGACCACAGCAAGTTTTCTCAAAATACCTCGCAAGAGGAGGACCGATGCCTTTAAGGCCGGAAGTGCAAGCAAGACCTAGCAAGGCACTTGCTTTGTGGTGCGCGATTTGTCAAATAGCTAGAAAACATGCTACGGACAACTGCCATTTGTTACAGAAGTATACACAAAATTCGCAATAGTTGTTCTGCAACTTTTGTAGGTCGGTGGGACAGGATGAGCGCACTTGTAGAAGCTATGAGTTGATGATGGATAGAACTCCTGCCTACAGAGTTCAGGCTGAAACGCAGCCCCTTGACCAGAATGCAGGAATGGCGCGAACAGGATTTTAGGGGCGTAGACGAGGCCGAGGCAGAGGAGGACCTGGAAGAGGTCGTGGACAGTTGATATGCTAGAATTGCGGAGGGCTAGGACATTATGCCCACGATTGCACGAATCCGACGCGGTCATCATGTCTGTATTGCAACTTGTTTGATCATGAGACGGAAGATTGTCCTATGCTGATAACTAGGATACGTGACAAAGGAGCGCTACCGCCTCCCCTGACTCAGAACATGCGGATGATGAGTTCTGAACCACGGAAGGAAGATCCAAATGTGAACATTATGCTCTGAAGTGGAATCACGACAAGAGATGATAAAGGCAAACAACCAGAAGATAATACTTGGGTTCGCAAAGCTTCTACGAAGGACGCAGAGTTTGATTTGGAGCGTACTCGGGAAACATTCATGGAAGCTAAGAAGAGCTTCGTTGATGCCTCCACTTTAGGAAGAAAAGATAGATCAGAGATAGAGATGGACCCATCTATGCTCACGACATTCCTAGAAACATGTATGAAGTTACTACACAACAATAAGGCTGTAAGAGGATTATAGGAACTCATTAATAGATGCACTAGGGCCGTGTGAGGAGAACCGCACGTAGTATGGAAGATTGGCAAGCATAAGACAAGGACGGTAAGAGAAATGAGGTTAACCAGGCAGATTAGAGAATATGAGATGGATCAAATCATCCTGGATTTAGGATCTGATGCGAACGTTCTGCCGAAGTAGACATGGGAGCGAATGGGGAGACTTATGCTGTAGTGGTCTCCTATTAAACTGTGAATGGTGAACCAACAAAAAATAATACCCATGGGGCGATTGCAGGGCATAACCGTGGATATTGAGGGACGTGAGCGCACTAGAATACTTTGAAGTGATAGAGATTGTTGATGGCAGCAATCCCTACCCCGCGCTCTTAGGAATTGATTGGGCCACTGACATGAACAAGGTGATTAATATGAAGAAGCGCAAGATGATTTTTGAGAAGAAGTCATTACATGTAATTGTACCCCTGGACCCTGCTGAAGGATTGCATTATATAGAGCTGGTGCGTGACTATGAAAGTGATGATGATTTGGACTACATCTACAAGATAAGAGCGCGAGAGCAAGACTAGGTAAATCCCACTGCAGATGGGAGGATTTCATGGGAGCGCGAGAGCTCCTGTACTTTGGATTTTGATGAGGAGATAGAGCGATGGCAGAATCGCTTACACGAAATAACCACACTGAATTGTAATATGATGACCAAGTCACTGCGTTGTGTATCGACAAAAGTGAGAGACTTACCTACTTATGATTGTTTAAGTGAGGTAGATACTTTCTTGGATAAATTTGCAAGAGAAGTGTCAAAAAAACAACATTTCTGGGCCTTGGACTGGGTACTGCGCACTACGCCTGTGAGGTGGTGGGGTACGCACAAAGGGAGCTTTGACGACTGGCCCAAATGTAGAAGGATGATGCGCACATGATTTGGGAAGCCTAGGGTGCAATTGACGGACAAATACAATCGACAAGATGGTCCGCGTGCACATCTGGCTAGGTGGGTGCAGGCATATCAAAAACAACCTACACTGATGCACATGAACTCCACGCTGAGAAGCATGGTCAATAAGCATGTGTTGGGGGGACAAATGTGCAATTGGCTCCTAAGGTTGGGAAGACATTATGTGGGCAAAACAATCACGCAAAAGGTTATCCATGCGGAAGCATACAACAAGGTATGCAATGCGCTAAACAAGGTGTGTACTGAACATGGAAGTGATTGGGACCTGCACGTACCTGCAATATTATGGGCTTATAGGACGACATGCAATAAATTGACTAGACAAACACCTTTTAGGCTTGTCTATGGAGTAGAAGTTGTAAAGCCTATGGAGTACATCATGCCTAGTCTGCGCATAGCAACGCTCACACGTATGACGGGCCGCGAAGCCCTAGAGGAGAGGCTCGCACAGTTGAAAGATCTCGAAGAAGAACGGTTTTTGGCTGGATTCCACCAACAGGTACAAAAGCAGCGCAAAAAAGCCTGGCACGATTGACATATTAAGTTGTGCACCTCTAAGGTGAATGATTTGGTCTTGTTATATGATAGTAAGTTTGATAAATTCCCAAGGAAGCTCAGAATGCATTGCATGGAACAGTATGTTATTAAGGAGTTCACAAATGGTGGCGCAGTGCAATTGGCAAAGCTAAATGGAGAACTCTTCCCAGGAAAAGTAAATGGTAGTCATCTGAAGCCATACACAGGCGGCCCGACCATCTGAGTAGCCGACGGAAGCACAGTCTTAGCACTCCAGGTAGCTAAAAGGAGGTACGGGACTATAACCTACTTTTCCTGGGAGCTCCATAATGTCAGGACTGTGTGCAATAAAGAGGTGTCATAGGGTCTGCCACAGCATGAGGGTAGCTACACTACCGCGTGGGTCAGCTGCAAAGTGACCGTTACAGTCACTATTCACGATGTGATGCTTGGTTTGAGACCAAATGGAGCGGGCGGCAGGCATTTAAGGCGAACTTTATGGGCTAGATTTGTGAAAATCTGCCGCCAAGTGGGCATTAATGGACCGAATGTGGGGGGAACAGTCGAATTTGAATTCAAAAGGCACTATAAATTAAAAAGGGTTGTGCAGCAAGCAACACTTGGAAATTTGAGAACTGAGTTGTTGCGTGTCCAGACACTCATGAACCCAGACTTGTTCGATCTTTTGAAGTCGAAGTTGTTGTTTGAGCACTTACCCGATCCGTTGAGAGAATTGTGGAATAGCACGATGGCAGCACCTGAGGAAGCCATGGATACTGGAGTAATGACTGTTGAGGAGGCCGCACAAGACATGACGAAAGTGGCAGCCCCAAAAAGTGTCAGGATAGTCGCAGAAATCCTTAAATTGCCACGCACGCCGAGACCCAAGAAAGAGAAGCAGGCTATGTTACCAATGTGCGTATCCCCAAGAAATCCGTTAAGGACTAAGTTTACTATGGAAGATAAGGGGAAAGTTATCAATTTGGAGGCCAACAAGGAAGAAGATTTTGAAGAAATCCTGGTAGAGGAGGAGGACGAAGAAATGGAGGTGGAAACCCAGGGTGCGGACCCTCTGACCAGGCTGCTCGCATATGTTCCTCCACGGAAGGGAAAAGTAAGGGTGCCCAAAGATATAGATGAGAGAAAAAGATCTCTGCAAACTCCGCTGCTCCCCATGACATCATTTTTAACAGAGCGCACTTAGGGCGAGTGCCTATACTAAAATTTGAGGACTGGAATCTCGCAGACCACGAGAAGTTCCCGCATTTGTCAACCGCACAACTAATCCACCAGAAGAAAAACAAACCGACCAGAGTCATAGAGTTGGAGCCGTGCCAGTGGCTAAGAGGTGTAGAAAAGGCAAGACTGTTAAACCTGCTCTAGGTGTCGTATTACCATCACGCCCCAGTGACTATTTTCATCATCAGGCAGCTGCTCTGCCTGGTGCATGATGGGTGCTTGTGGCTGGAGGAGACCATCCCCATCACGGACCACTTAATTCACAGAATTATCCGGCTCCCTTGCAAAGGGGAGGATCTAGTGAATATCTCGGAGGGTAAGAGTGATGATTTGGCCATCGCGGAGACCAAGAATAAGAAGTTTAAGCTGGAGAAGAAGAGAGGGTATGCAATTTCCAGCATCAACAACCTTGCAGTCAAAGTGGTGACACAAATATTGGCCAGAAAATTTATGTGGAAGTGCCACGTGGATGAGGTGCCCGCACCTGTGGTGGCACTAGCATCGCAATGTGCAGAAGGGGTCCATTTTAACTAAGCAAACTACTTGTGCGGAGAGTTCTTGGAGAACTGATGCGAGGCACAGCAGCAGGGGGATACTTTTCACCATGCATGGCTTCTACTATCCATAGTGCTGGTGACATGGGAATTGCTCGAGGACAGCCAATTCCCAATGATCGCGTAGGACCTCCCGGAGGAAGCGAAGTATGCTTCGCTGTGGGCAACTAGAGATGCGCAAAGGATAAGGGACAGTAAGCTATTCTGGGTGTTCATGGAGAAGAACATCAGAATGGGGATTAATCGTAAGCCGCGGTTATTGCTCACGGTCTACAACAATCTGTAGAGCTTTGCAGAGTTCAAGGCAGATTTCCATCATGTGTACATCAAGGCGCAGAAGGATTTGTGTGCCAGCGCGATTACAACAGCAATAGCGAAGGTCAATAGTGCAGTGAAAGACTGCTCAAAGCTGTCCGAGGAGTCGTTCGAGGTTCTCACTACTCTGCAGGAGGACCCGAACATACAGTGCCTAGAAACAGAGGTGCACGAACTACAACAGAAGTATGATGAAGTAAAAGGGACCGCACAGATGGTGGCCCTTACATAAAGGCTTGCGTGAATGCAGCAGGCAAAAGCACTAAAGGAGCAGGTGGATGTTGCTCGACACGAGGAAACATATTTGAATGCGCACTTACAGTCGTGGATTGATGAGGCATATGTCATTACAGCCTCCATTGAAGTCAAGCTCGCGCAGATGAAAGGAACACAAGAACAGGTTCAGGGAAGCAATTCAGCCACAACGGTCTCTGAACAGCACGTCCAGGAAGTACAACAGGAAACCGCTCAGTGCGTTACTGATCTTACAGTAATTCAAGCAGAGTTGGGAGGTCTTCGCGCAAAGATCTCCACACCGACAGAGTGACTCGAGGGCGAGTCACGATGTTTGTGTTGGGGGCTTGTGGGCGCGGGATTCCCCAAGGGAAGTTTTGGGGCTTAAAGCCCGATTTTGGTCACAAATTGTAACTCTGATGTAAAGACTCCGCATTTTGTGGGCGCGGAGCACGTAACTTGTAAAAGAGTCATAAGGTTATCCGCCCTCAATTTTGTAATTTAATGTCGGCTGTAGAGATCTACCCATGGTCCACGGACCATGGGATTGTATAAATAGAGCGAGGCTTTAAGTAGTTCAAAGATGAATTAATCAATGTAATGAAGGATGAAGAGTTGAGTAATATCTGAAGTGTAAAGTCTACTTTTGGGTCGTAGAGTAGGAGAAGGCTCTGCAGCTGAGTGCACAGAGGCCTAGTAATCCGCAGCTGAGTGCGCAGGCTGAGTCGAGTCTGTAACAGTTGGAAGCATTAATAAATAGAAGTTTTATATTATCTTTGTGGAACTATTTATTGTTTTATGCATTGGATGTATTGGGTATGAATTGCATTTCTACTGTTTATATGATGCGCGAATATATATGACTGTGTTGATTAAGTGAATACAAGGTAGAATATCAATTTCCATGAAGTTAACTAACATTTGTAAAAGGATAAGTAAGATACGCGGTGTAGTTTGGGGAAATAGCGCAAGTCACTGCCATAGCAGCGCGAAAGCATCTCAGCCCCTGGTGAGGGCTGCGCAAAAGGCGATTATATCAGATCACGAAGGTATCAAAGGTTAGAACAGTGCATGAAGGTAGGCACAATTGGACTAAATCGACACCTCAGACATCTCAAGGGTGCGGAAACTTGGTTCCAACATCCCCTCGTACTGCTTCGAGTGAGACTTCAGTTTGCTCTCCGCGGGCTGATGCTGAAAGGGACAATAGTGTAGGGATTTATCTAGCTAAATAACTCTGAACCTGGGCTAGGCCCCATCAAGCCAACAACTGTGAGGAAGAGGGGAACCAATCAACTTATATGGGTCACAACCGATTAGGGCAACCATATCCATGTTTCTCGCCAAACATTGCCCTGAATCCCTCAAATCCAAGAGTGGCAAGATTGAGATTTCCACTATTCAGAATCTGACACTGAGAGTGCTACTGTTGACTATCAACGGAGTGGTGGGATCCCAGGAAGTGCATGAGACTAACAAGTTGAAATTCCTGTATGCCATTGATTGCACAGCACCAACAATCTTCCACTAGGCGGAGGCCATGAAGAACAACGTAAAACGCTAGCTGACCAAATCTAAGGCGGGGAATTGGAAGCAATTTTGCTTTGGATCCGTATTAGTGACCTTTTTCTTGGAACGGGTGTCGTTGTTCCAGTACCAGTTGACTGAGGTAAATCCTCCCATGCCACGCGACCCGCGATGGTTCGCTGGAGTCGTTTGATGCCCAGGATCACTAGGGGTCAGCATATGTCATACAAACCTGTGTTCTTTTCATGGCTACGATGACAAAAGATCATCGTGGAGGACTGGCCATATAGTGGCACCGACTTCCATGGAGATCTGGACATGCCGCTACCAAATGGAGAGCATTTTGACGATGAAGGTAAAAAAAATTGTTTTTTTTGTTAATTTTGTGATTTTTAAAGTGTTTTTTGAGATATATGTGTTTATAACATTTCGCTTTGTTAATGCAGACGTTGAACGAGAGCGTCCTGCTAGGATGTCCCCAATAGCCAGGCACATCGCCCACCCGGTAGATGTTGTCACTCCTTATCAGGAGGGAAGTGACAATAAGGAGGAGATCACGAGGAACCTTGAGGGGTTGACTCGTGGTATCCTAGAGTATGCTCGAGTGGGAGACAATCATCGCCAGTTTCAGAGACACATAGTGGGAGTATCAGATCGGATTTGGCGATTGCTGACTCGTGTTGCACGAGCTGTGTCATGCTACCACGATCACTGGTTAGTTCCTAGGTCCAACATTTACATTTTTTGAGGCCTAGGTGCCACAGATATATGAGGCCTCCGAGCCGCCGATGTTATTTTGGACACACATATTATTTTTCGGGGTTTTGATGTATCAAACATTATCACCATATATATATATATATATATATATGTTTGTATGTATGTATGTTGTATTTTCTTGCTTACTATGGTACAAATGATTTGTTTTATCTTTTCACATGTTTCGTAAATGTCTATCCAACACATAATTAGCTAATGCATATGTCAATGTATTCATGCGTCTAGGAAAATGAAGATATGTAATGTAATCAAAATTCCTTTCCAATAGACGAATCTGGAGATACATTCTCAATATTTGAGGGTTTCTGATGGAATATTGCCCGTTGAGTTGAAGGACGACACGCTGTGAATCCAAGTTGACAACCAACTCTCGAATGTCAAGAGCAATGGCTTCTGACAATAGTTCGATGACCACACTGTATTCAACAACGTTGTTAATTGTGCGACCTAAACAAATACCTTGAAGATCAATCAACTCACCATTAGGGTCATAAATAGCTCATGCCGCGAATGATAGGTTCCAGGTATTATGGCAAGCACCATCAGCAAAACCAATGTGGGGATTCACAGACGTCTCCAAAGCAAGGAAAAGCACCATCAACAAAACCAATGTGGGGATTCACCGACATCTCCAAAGCAAGGAAAACATAGTAAACAAGAAATCTATTTGAAAACTAACACACCAAGCCACACTGCACAAAAATGAATGACACACTAATGTACACAAGTAACCATGCAAGATGACCTAAGCATAGTACTTCTTGAGAGAGTCCATGTTGGGACTCGGGGAATCAATCAACACAGGAAGACACCGGAGTTTTACTGTTGCCATGACAAGTAAGCATCGACTTGGCCAAATAATAAAGTAAAACTCATATAAGGCTCTTCCCCCATGCCCCCTGGGCGAGGGAGGGTTACGAGTCAAATGGCAACCCCATTACAATAACGGGAATTCGGTAAAAAATCGGGGAGGGAGAGAAATCCTGAATCCATGACGGGATAAAGGTGTCCTTAGTTGAAAGATCTTGAAAATATCAAGAGACACTAACATGTCAACAGGCAGTTGAGAAGAAAACTTCTCAAGACACATAGACATGATCGTCAGGCTAGGCAAGAACGAGGAACGAGGATGCGTATTTGTCCATGGTGGTTCCTTGAGAGACATTACTTTCATGATACCTTCATCGACAAGAAAAGTCTCAGCTAAGGGATCAAGAGTTTCCAAAGCACCAAGCCATGGGGATTGAGAATACGTATCGATAGAGGTCTTCAAAACAAGAGAATCAAAGGATGTGAAACCCGAGGTCGAAACAATTTCCACGTAATCGATTTCGGCAGGACTAAGTGGCATAACCTCGCCCTAGGTATCAACATAAGGAGGTAGGAGCGGAAAAATTCCCATTACACTCTCATAGGGAGCACCAGTGTGCTTGATGTACGGAACATTTCCATCTAAGGAGGAAGAGGAAGAAGGACAGATGGTCGACAATGACAATCTTTCCTTGATGGGGAAAATGAATCACACGGAATAGGGAGGAGGCTACCCCATTCTCCGGCCTAGTAGAAGATTGTAATTAAGATTAGCATCAACAATTTCTACCTCGAATTGTAGGGAAAATGAATCACACGGAATAGGGAGGAGGCTACCCCATTCTCCGGCCTAGTAGAAGATTGTAATTAAGATTAGCATCAACAATTTCTACCTCGAATTGTACTGTCTTACCCTCCAGAGTGATGGCAATGTTAGGTAAGACACCGAAGGGTCGCAAATCGCACCCATCAAAAGCTTCCAAAGTGTTCGGGGATTGGTTCAAAGCAGGAGAACCAATGGCCTTCCAGCATGCGATTGACATGTGATTGACATGATGCAGGTGGAAGCACCTTCATCTATGATAGTCTTATGGATGGTATTCTCATTGATGATTACCTGAATGAGAAAGGCAATCTGATGAGGCAGATGCAGAACATGGTTCTCTAGATCAAAACATATCAAATTGCAATCAGTGGGATCAATACCCCTAATAGATGATAGCAAAGATTTCCGCTGTGACGGGAAGCTTTGGAGCACCTCAAAAGCTGGCATATTTGATGGTGCCTAAGCTGTAGTGTTTAGTGGCTTGGGCGTTGGGATTGTACGAGGATTTCCTTAGCACACCTCGAGAGGGTGGCCGTATAGCGGAATCAGGGTTAGGGCGCTTGATATGAAGAGGGCCAGAACTCAGGGTAGAATAAGAAGGGGTGACATCTTTCTCTTTCCTAGCTGTCGGAGCAGGAGTGTGGTAATATTTTGATCTAGTAGCCACATTAATAGGTGTATTCATCATGAACACTTGAGATCCTGAGGAAGCAAATGATTAAGGTTGGTCTACCATTTGGGTTTATTGAGACAGAAATGGCTCTTTTAGGATAGCTGTGGTCCCTTTGAGCAAACGACTAACTTCGGATCGTCAGGGACAATCCTTGGTATAGTGATCCTCCTCGCAAATGAGGCAGGGATACTTAAGTTTCCGTTGTGAAGATTCACCAGTAGACGATTTAGGAGGACCCTGTTTTGGGGCATTGGCTTTACCCTTGCCTTTCCCTTTCTTCTTACCTTTCGAGGATTTGTCCGTTGGGGTAGACTGGATAGCGTGGACCTCTGAGGTTTTACCAGGGCCTGGTGGATTCTATGAAGAACTAAAGAGAGCACTATTTGAGACTGACTTCTGTTTGGAAGAGGATTTAGCCGGGGTCTGGGACACTTAACCAATAACTCCATCCACAGGGGGTGTAGACTGCAACTTTGATGTCATGGGATCAGATGATGGCCACGAAGCATCGGGTAATAACTCATACAAAGTGCTAGACTAAGAGTAAACTAGATCTAAGTATTGGGCACGAGCAATGGATTGTTCTTCAATAACGCACCCACCCATAGCTATATCGCAAGTAATTGGGGCCACGAATGATTTAGTGAACCATTCGGTGAGCAACTGATCAACAATCTCAAATTTGATCAGGTGACGTCTACATCACGATTCATGGATGTGATTGGAGATGTGTATCACAATATCTTGCTTAAGCGATGTGAGCAAATAGGTGCCAGTTTCATAGCGAACCGGTAGTTGGAAATGCGTGAGGAAAGCCATGGCTAAAGAGTTAAAGTCATGGTAAGTACTTCGAGCAAGCTCGATGTACCACTTGGCTACAACACCTGTGAGGGTTCGTTGGAAAAGATGGAGACGAATGGAATCGTCAACGTAAGAATTCGAAGAGCACCAGAGGTGATATGTCATCACGTGGGCTTGAGGATCTTATTTTTCTTTCCCATCGAATTTTAGACAATCGCTTGGGATCTTAGACGAAACTGGAGGCCAGTATGGCAAATGAAGAACTGGATCATTCGTTACGTGAGACACATCTGGCAACTCTAGTGTGGCCAAGAATGGAAATTGAGTATTAAAAGGCATTGGAGGTCGGTAAGCAGGTCCAAGCGAAGGAACCCATCGCTGTTGATAAGGATTTTGGCCCCACAGTGGGGGATTTTGGCCATATGGCATTTGATGCTACCCCTATTGTGGGTTACCTTGGCCATAGGGAGGATTTTGACCTTAAATACCTTGGAACTGTGCAGTCATAGGTTGCTAATAAGCAACGTACGGGTTAAGAGGTTGTTGATCATGTTGACCTTGGACATGTCGGTATTGTACTGGTTGTCCCTGAACATACGGGTGGTGAACCTGTTGTCCTTGAACAAGACGATTTTGGACCTAGTGGCCTTGGGCATAAGGATTATACACTTGTTACCCTTGGACATAGGGATTATGTACCTGTTGTCCTTGACCAAAAGGATTTTATACCTGTTGACCTAGGACATTAGGCTTTTGTACCTGCTTCCCTTAGCCAAAAGGATTTTGGACCTGTTGATATAGGACTTTACGATTTTGTGCCTGTTGCTGCAGGGCTTGACCCAGGCCTTACCCTTGCAAGGGTTTACCTTGCTGATGTGTATATAAGTGTTGTTGCTACCCGAGTTGGTTTTGTTGTTGCAAGGGTTGGCCTTGCGGCTGTAAAATTTTCCTTGGGGCTAAGAGGTTGGCCCTGCGTGGACATGGGTTGGGAGGTTTGCGGAGCATAGTGCACCTATTGCTGCATGGTTTGCTGCAACTGTTGCAAGGGTTGCCCCTGCGGTTGTTGCAGTTGACCTTGCTGCGGGATCATTTTCCCTTCCTGTTGCGCGGATAGCCCTTGCGGAAACAAAGGTTTCCCTTGTTATTGTAGAGGTTGTCCTTGTTGTTGCAAGGGTACTTGAACAATGCCCGAAAAATTTCTGAACTAAATCTAGCCATAGCCACCCTGAAAATTGGATGAGCCAGGCTGAACATACTGCCTAGACTGAAGGGTGCAAGGCTGATTAACCATTCCTTGAGAACCAAATGGAACTTAAGGAGTTTGGTATTGCACCTGAGCCTCATGAGGCTACTGATACTTGACATTGTTTGACCCAGACGGACCAACGAGATTTTGAACCTGTTGGTACTGGACATTACTTGATCCAGCAGGATCAACAGGGTTTTGAATAACGCCAGAAGAAGGTTGGTTCATACCAAGCATGTGAACCTATGAGCCACTCACATTGGTGGCGCTTGACACCATAGAAACATTCATATTCTGCCCCCCAGGCAATGGCACAGCTTGGGCACTGACCGAAGGGATGGAGGAATTGACAGAGACATTCCTCGAGACCGCCAGTTGAACCGGACGGGTGACTGGGACAGACGACACAAGAGGGTTAGGAACAATGGGTTGCACCGAGACTGAGGTAACTCCCTGTTGGGAGGTCAAGTTTGCAAGGAATAGACATGTAGTAGGCATGGTGCCAAACGCCCAAACAGGGCTATGTTAAAGTGATGAGGCACTAGGTGTACCTGAAACCAATTGTGCCAAGGATACATAATTAGGCGGCAATTCCCGATACACACTGATGGGAATGCTCCCTGTGTAGGGAAAACCTTCAAGAGGAAAAGGATGTTCTTCCTCCTTGATAGTATGTGGAGTAGAAACTTTTGACTCATCCGTAGAGGTGACTAGAGCATCGCCTTCGAGTTCCATGTCTAGGAACAGACGACGACAAACGACCGAAGAAGTACGAGGGGATAATTCCAAAGGAACATTCGATTGATCGTACGAACTGTACGGATGCTGTGGTGATATCACAACAGGGTCAAACAAAGGATTCAAAAGACAGATAACCAGTCCAAGCTGACCGTCAATGGTCGGCGAATTCTCAGGAGTTTGAACGGGATTGTCCGAGATTCCAAGCCAAGATCAACAGGTGACTCAGTATCTGAAGTAGGCGAAGGACATGATGACAATGGTTGAATGCTCATAACAATTTCAAGTTCAACACCTTGGTCCTCGAGTGGCTCTGGTAATTCAGGAAACGCCTCCTCAAGCAATCTTTCAGACGGAGGAGAGGAAGGGGAACTAGGTCAACTAGATGGTTCAGCCACGATGACCTTGTCTTAGTTAATAGGAAGAGAGAGAGATAAACTTCAAGGATTTAAAATGTTCTTTAAGGGAAACTCACGATTTGGTCTAGAAAACACTAATAGGATTTTATCATATCGTGGGCAATCAATTTATTAAGACGCATAAATAGATTGTCACTCTTTCATTTTTTAAGAGTCGAGAAAGAAACAAATATTACTATATCGCTTTCGATTGGAAACGAGCTCGAAAGGACAAGTGCTCGAATGATGTTTTAAGTTTAACGAGTCAAAAAGATCAAATGACTGCTCTGGATGATCTAGGTAAAAGGATTACCAAGCAACTGTGAACTGCAGAACACCTCCCGGCGAACCGAGAAGTACGGGCAGGCAATCTCCCCAATGCTGTGTTCAGTGTATCACATTTGCAAGGCGGCCGACTCGTCTTCCTTTGGATAAAGGATTGCAACCTAGAGGGGTCTCCTGTTATATACTCGATATACGGGGAGCAAAAATCCGTACTAGCGCTATCTAATGCCGAAGCTAACGATAGTTGCTAGGTTTAAAGATGCTGGAACACGTCTCTAGCCTAGACCTTCTAGATATGATCATTAGATTTCAAATGCACCTTACGTTAATTGAGTTCATTTTAAATTTTATCTTGAGTTATGTCTCAGTTTTCAGGCCTTAGCGATGTGACTCGAAAAACCCTAAATGCAACTAAATGAAACAAGACCCTTTCAATTCGATGAATTGTCTACATTAGAGAGGGTAGGAAGCACACAACGAAATGCAAACAACCAAGCAATTGAAAGCAAAATGATTTTTCACTACTTCTCTTTTTGAGAAAATAAACTAATGAAAAATACATTCCAATTCCTAATTTCCCGACAAGTACATTTCTATCAGTCCTTTTAAAAGAAAAAAGAATTCTTTTTCGTTTCAAATGCCAATGCAATCTTAGTCTTTAATGATGCTGACTACCATAGCATATTGATGCAACAAACTAGAATTTCATACTTTTTCATGAAACGACGAAATGAGTTTTTCGCATACAACACTTCAATGAAATTTTTTTTGAAGCATTTAGCTCTTCAAGCAAGTGAAAACGCGAAAAGAGAAACTCGTTCAAACTAATGAAACACCGACTTTACCAAAAACAAGAAAAGCAATGTGATCCAAGCCAGAAAATAAATGTTTAGAGAAGCAAACAAAAACTTTTCAAACTTGTGTAATGGAGGTCAAAGTCGTAACAGGACCACAGATGAAATGCAAGGAGTAAATACACCAACAACTCGACTCACTGAGTTCACAATCAGTTGAAAGGATGACAATCTAGATGACCTAGTGCGACTAACCAACCCAATGACCCAAGAAATCAAGCAGAAAGATGACAAACCAACAAACAAATAAACAAATCAATTGAAAAGCAACTTTCTAGTCAGGGAGAAAACGGTTTAAAAGGCTTATCGGGTCGAAATCATGAGAGCAAAACACACTGGCTAGGATTGGGGACAAACCCTAATCTTCACTTACATGCATCGTCACGACTGCCTAACTGACAAGAAGTGCTAGAGGGAGGTTGGTGCGACTGTTTCTCAACATATCACTTTGATCGGCGTGACTGTCAACAAATTAAGCGCACTGAACAAGGGAGCCAAGAAGAAAATCAAAATAAAATTCAAGCTGGGACCAGATTTGCTACTATGAATTTTAAACTCAGACCAGTAAGCAAAGGAAAACAAACAGAACCAAAGGGAAAAAGTGGAACTAGAAAAGTTCACACAAAATCATGAAATCTCAAACAATACAAACAGAAGGATTGGCTCCCCAGTATGGTTGCTAATTTGTGGTGAAGTAAAATTATGAGTGTGGACACAAACAATTCCTCTTTCCCGATAATGGGTCTAGCCACAACTGATACATTCTATGGAAGATTTCCTTAGGTTAGAACCAATTAAGAGGGCCTACCTCTTAGTACGTTTATCTTGTTTGATAATGTCCTTGCTTGCTCACTCCAGCGATCTCTCATTTCCTTCTTCAAACACCTGAAACAAGTGAACAACAACGAACAACAACAGTGATAATAGACAAATTGTAATTCAACCTACTTAACAATTCGAGAAACATTAATCCATGAACATGTAAGATGACACATCATGTAGGAAATCAATCGATAGTTGCATATATATTGAATCAAGAAGAGATTACAACCATTGTCTTGACGTTGTTGATCTCCTCCGACAAAACCAAGTTCCCACACACTTCTGCTAGCATTCCATGATGGCCTCAACAATGATAGTTTTAAGGCTCTTCCCTTTAGGCTTCACACTAAACCAAATTCACACTTCTCCCTCACACAACTAGAGAGCTACAACTATGAATAGCTTGTTGTTTACTCCAAACGTAATTAGCACTAGCACACCAACATTAACACTACAACCCTAGCTTGTGCTTGGGAAAAATGGAGGTCTATATAGCATGAATGGATGGGAGATGGTTCCTCTTTTCATGGGAGAAGGTCTTATCTCTTGAAGTAGTTCCATCCTTATAGGGGAAAGGAGCCCAAACTGACATCCTTGACCCATCCGCTAAACCATTTACCAGACTTCCATTACGAAGCTTCTAGAGCTGGAAGCTTCGACTCCTTATTTAAAAAATTCCCATAAGAGGATCATAGCGACTGGAACAAGGCTCAGTCGTTCCGGTCAGCGCTAGGGACAGTGTTAATCCCTACATATCGGCGCAAGGAGGACAAGGGTCATTAGCGTTGGTCTTGTAAACTAGGAAAACAGAAGATTTTGGGGAAATGGTGCAAAAGGGAATTGTTCTGCTCATGAAGAGGGACACAATGGGAGTTTCTTCATGAAGGGAAAACATGTAGGGTTCACTGTAGAGGTCCTCCAGGATCAAGGAATGGGGAGTATAGGGATAGTAACAAAATGTTGTGTAACACGTATACACGCGGGTACATAGCATAGAAGGAGAGTATACGTATGGACGCAGTTTCACGAAAGGAAAAGCGCATATGGGATGGAAAATTAAGGTTATATAATACCAAGGGTCCATACCATGGTATTAGCTCACAATATTGAGCAAAATAACTTACTTGATCCCGTCTAAGAATACCACAGGTTCTAAGTGTTGTTTTGGTCTGAGGTATTGAAAAAGGCTCTAAGTATATAAGGAGGAGAAGATCAAAGGGCTAAGTGTGAAAGTGAAAGGGTCTTTCATGAATACTTCTATATAAAGTATATTTTGGGTTGTAAGGGCTTTGGTTATGATATAGATCTTAAATATCTTGTGCATCCTTGGACACAATGCTGGATCAGGATCATGAGACCTGAAATGACTTATCATTGTATGATATGGTAATGGGTAGTCTAGCTCTGATTGCTAATTCATGTTTTATCCTTTATATGCTATGATCTGGGTATATCTAAAGTTTGGAATAGTTGCAAAGTTATAAGTTATTATTTGCAGATCTATACGTTGGTTCACCTTGGTAAAGGCGTGTATACACGCCGGTTCAACACTTCCAAGTAGCGTATGCAGAAGAAAAGCTTGTTGTTTAGAGATGACTGATCTATCAGATCAGTGCTGCTATTTTACTATTGTTTGTCAATGATGTCTTCATTAGATCTGAAAGTAAAACTGATTGTATAAGGAGTTTGGGTCTGGTTGATTGATTAATTGAGTAAGAAGGGTGATCTTTGCTGCTATCTATTTAGAACTTTGTAATATGACATTAGATCTTCATAATGTCATTGGTTGGTAGAGTTTTTGGTTCAGAGGTTTTATGATTCAGTATATTTAGAGGTATATGTAGGTTGGGTTACAGAAAGTAGCGTATACATGCAGGTTGGCTTCATTGAAGTAGTGTATACATTCTAACATATGATTTTTGAGGTTGCAGTTGGTTCTGGTTGTTGATGCAGTGTTCTGGGTTTAGCTCTGTGTTTTGGTGACAATGATCTGATTGTTTAGATTGAATGATTATTGATAGATGCAGTTGTATTTGATTGTTGTATTATAGTGGTGATTAATTTTGAGCTTCAATGTTACTAATGGCTCCAGTATGGAAATTTGATGAAACGTGGCCTTCATATTGTGTTGTTGTGTACCAGTAGTATCCAGTCTGAAAATTTATGAAACGTGGTCCCTAGAGGAAGAGTGAAGGTAATAGCCTTATGTAGGTTGACGCCTATGTACTAGTAAACTTATCAGCCAGTACAAGACCTAGGGGGTTGAAGATCCCTTCCAGTAGTAGCTAGAAAACGAGTGAAGTTTGTAGCCTTCAGCAGGTATATGCTTGCGTACTGGAAAAAGTTTGCACCAGTACAAAACTTGTAAACATCTTTTATAATAAGAAGATTGAAGATTGAGACAACAACAACAATGGTTTTTTCTCACATTGGGTTTCCACCTAAAAAATCCTGGTGTTCAAGTGTGTTGATTTATTCTATTTTTACTGCATCTCTCTACTGCTTAGTAAATGCACCTCACTCTGATTTAAGTTCAACGGATAATGAATTAGTTGTTTTGCAAGTTTATTATATATACGTTGGTTCCATTCATTATAGTTGCAGATGTACACTGTTTTGTTTTTGTAAAATAGCGTAAACATTGAAAAGGAAAAATTATTATTCTAAAAGTTTAAATATTGATTCACCCCCCCCCCCCCCCCCAGTATTTTTCCCAAAAATTGGTATTAGAGCAGGTCCTTCAGGAGAATCTTGATCGCTTGAAGGAAGATCTCTTAAGATGAGCAATCACGAACGAATGTGATCTATCATACCACCAATCTTTAATGGAAATAACTTAGCATATTGGAAGATAAGAACTAGATCCTATCTTCAGTCACTTGGAGCTGATGTTTTGGTAATTGTTAAAGGAGGAATCCAATATCCAGCAGCAGTCCCCACAGATCCTGCAAAAAATAAATCATATGAAACCAATGCCAAAGTTGTCAATGCATTAATGGGAAATCTATCACAATCAGAATTCGTCAAAGTCATGCAGCTCAACACAACCAAAGAAATATGGGACAAAATCATTCAAAGCTATGAAGGAGACTCACAGGTAAAACATGCTAAGCTCCAAACTCTCAAAATTCAATATGAAACTCTCAAGATGCATAGTGATGAAATTATTGCTAGTTACTTTTTACGAGTAGATGAGATTGTAAATTGTATGCAGAATTTGGGTGAAGAAATAAAGGAGGCTACTTTAGTAGAGAAAATTTTGAGATCTCTATCTTCTAAATTTGAGTCAAAAGTATCTGCCATTCAAGAGAAGCAGGATCTACAATATATTATTGTTGTTCAACTTCATGGAATTTTAACTGTATTTGAAATGAGGAAAGGAGGTCCATCAGATATCAAAGAAGTTGCTTTCAAAGCCTCAACAAAGGGAAAAGAAAAGGAGGATCTCAAGGAATCAGGATATATATCAGAAGAAGATGAGGTAAACTTTGTGAAGAAACTTCAACGGGTTCCGGCAGATTCAGAGGTAAGATTCCTTTCAAATTTTTTGTTTCTGGTACAGTTGGTCATTATGTTGCTAAATGTCCTCATAAATATAATCATGACAAAGGAAAGGATTCTGCAAAAGGTAATAGGAAACAATTTGTTAATAGAAAAAGTTATTATACTCATGAAGATAGTGATGGCTTGTCTAATATCGATGAAGATGAATCTAAACAAGATATTAAACTACTCATGGCTTATGAAACTGATAAGTTTATGGATGCCTTAGAAGAAGAAGATATTCTTGAAGAAATCACTCAACTCAAAATCTGCTTGGAAGAAAAGAATATGGTCATAGACACTTTGACACATCAACTCACTAAAAGGGAAAAACACAATGAAAAATTAGAGTGTGAAGTAGTGGGTCTAAGAAAAGATCTTGAGAAGACAAAATATCTTAATCTTAGATTTTCTAAAGGATCAGAAACCTTAGATGAAATCATTAAGGTTCATTGTTCTCCTCTTATAAATACTGGTATTGGATACGCTGGAGAAACATCCCAACCAGAAAAATCTTCAGCCATCACCAGAAGTATCTTGATGCAGCAAAAACCAATCAACAATGTGTCAATCCTCAGCAAAAGCCTAAAGGTACTCCCCCAGTAAATCATGCTCATTTTTCTCCAAGGGTGAACATCAATAGAAGCACCAACCAAAAGGTGAACAATGCCAAAAGATTTTATGATCACAGAAACTTCTTCTTTAATGGACAATGTTTTTCATGCGATAACTTTGGTCATAAGGTTGCCCAATGTGTTGCTTAAAAAACTAACATGACTAGAGAAGCAAGAAAAAGGAGTATGACCGAAATCAAGAAGAGATCTTATAATAACTTTTCTCCTCTTGAAGATGAGATTGAATGTTCATTTTGCAATAACATTGGTCATGAAGAATCTGAATGCATGAGAAAAATTCGGCCAACATATCAAAAGGAGAAAACATTATCAAACTCCAAGGTATAGAAAAAGAAGGAACTTTGGTAAAAAAGATGTGGCATAGCTCTGTTTGTAGAAGGACAAGAAAATTAGTGGTACATTGATAGCGGA
The DNA here is from genome assembly GCA_000404065.3 of Pinus taeda. Taxonomy (NCBI): domain Eukaryota; kingdom Viridiplantae; phylum Streptophyta; class Pinopsida; order Pinales; family Pinaceae; genus Pinus; species Pinus taeda. The sequence continues at coordinate 183,008 of APFE031030284.1, forward strand.
TTCTCAAAACACATGACAGGTGATAAAGATAAACTCATTTCATTCAATGCTTTAGAAAAGGAAAAGAGTGTCTCTTTTGGAAATGACACACCAACTGTCATTAAGGGTAAAGGTTCTGTTTATCTAAAAGAAAAGGTTAAAGCTGGAAATGTTATGTATGTTGATGGTTTAAAACATAACTTATTGAGTGTTAGTCAAATGTGTGATCAAGGAAATGATGTTGTGTTTCGATCAAAAGAATGTGTGGTTCATGAGCTTGACACAGGAAATACCATAATCAAAGGTACAAGAACTCCAAGCAATCTATATATACTAAAAGGAGGTCAAGAACAATCTTATCTAAGAAAAACAGAAGAGAACTGGTTATGGCACAGAAGATTGGGACATCTAAGCTTTTCTCAATTAAGAAAATTATGCAGGCCCAAGGTGGTTCGTGATCTTCTAGATATCATCATCCCAAAAAGTACCATCTGCAAACCATGTAAATTGGTAAGCAAACTAGAGTTCAATTCAATGCCAAAGAAGGATCATTAAGTAAGCCTCTTGAACTCATTCATACTGATTTGTGTGGGCCAACAAGGAAAAAGTCACCTCGTGGAGAAGAATACTACATTTTTTTCATTGATGATTTTTCTAGAATGTGTTGGATTGGTTTACTAATTTATAAAGATGAAGCATTTGAAAAGTTTAAGGTCTTCAAAGTTTTAGTTGAAAATGAATTATATCTAAAAATCAAATGTCTCAGATCTGATCGGGGAGGAGAATTCATATCAAATGAATTTTTTGAACAACGTGGAATAAAGAGACAATTATTTATTGCCAGAAATCCTTAACAAAATGGCATGGTGGAAAGAATGAATAGAAAAATTCAACAAATGGCTCGAGCTATGCTTGATGAATCTGGAACTCCTGACACCTTCTGGGGTGAAGTCGCACATACTATAGTATATTCTCAATAAATCTCGTGTACTTGTATACTGATCAAACTCCATATGAACTTTGGTATGGTAAGCCTCCTACTGTAAAACACTTCAAAGTTTTTAGAAGCAGATGTTTCATCAAAAATACTCATGAAAAACTTGGTAAGTTTGAACCCAGAGCAGACAAAGAAATATTTCTTGGTTATTCATCTATAAGTAAAGGATACAAATGTTATAATAAGAGACTTCGAAAATTTGTTGAATGCATTGATGTTGTAATCGATGAAGCATGCAGAAATCCGAAACAGGAGACATCAACAAAGGATGATGATAATAATGAAGACGGTGAATGCTTTCCTGTATCAAATCGAAATGATATAGAGGAAGAAACCAACGAAGCATTAGAAGAAGATACATCTGACAGGGAAAATACTCCATCCAGGTATGTTCAAAAGAATCATCCAGAATCTCAAATTCTAGGAGAAAAAGGGTCTTGAATACAGAAAAGAAGAAATCGTGTAGAATTTTCCAGTTATCTAGCATTATTATCCTCCATAGAACCACAAAATGTAATGAAGCTACCAGAGATGAATGTTGGGTTAAGGCCATGGATGAAAAAATTGACCAAATTGAAAAGTATGATACTTGGGAATTAGTTCCTAGACCTCATGATAAAATTGTTATAGGAACAAAATGGATATTCAAGAATAAATTGAATGAAAATGGAGAGGTTATTAGGAATAAAACAAGGCTCGTTTGTAAAGGGTATGCTCAACAAGAAGGTATAGACTTTGAAGAAACTTTTGCACCTGTTGCTAGACTTGAAGCCATAAGAATGTTTCTAGCTCTTTCAAGTTTTCGAAAATTCAAAGTCTATCAAATGGATGTAAAATTTGCATTTCTTAATGGATATTTAGAAGAAGAAGTATACGTTGAACAACTAGAAGGATTCATTCTGGGAAATGATGCAAAGCTTGTATGCAAACTCAAAAGGGATTTATATGGATTGAAAAAAGCTCCGAGGGCATGGTATTATCGCCTTGACAAATATATTCAACAACAAGATTTTGCAAAAGGATCTGCAGACAACAACTTATATACAAAAATTGAGAATGATAAACTGCTAATTATTGTTCTTTATGTTGATGATATCATTTTTGACAGTAATGAAGAATCTATGAGTCAAAACTTTGCTTCTATTATGCAACAAGAATTTGAAATGTCTTTAATTGGAGAAATAACCTATTTTCTTGGTCTATAAGTACAACAAACAAAAGATGACATCTTTCTTTCACAAACTAAATATCTCAAGCAAATTCTGAAGAAGTATGGAAGGGAAGATTCCAAACTAGTTTGTACTCCAATGGTAATAGGATGTAGTCTCAATTCTAATGATGAATCTCCTACAGTGAATTAAATAGAGTATAAATCTATGATTGGAAGTCTACTTTATCTAACAAGTACCAGACTAGATATCATGCATGTAGTAGGAATTGTTGGAAGATTCCAAGCCAATCCAAAGGAATCACATCTTCAAGCTGTAAAAATAAAATTCAAATATCTCCAAGGAACTCAAGGCTTTGGTCTATGGTATCCTAAAGATACAGATCTCACCATTCATGCACACACAGATGCGGATTGGGCTGGAAATGTTGATGACCAAAAAAGCACTAGTGGAGGTGCATTTTATATGGGATAACGATTAGTATCCTGGTTCAGCAAGAAACAAAGTTCGATTGCCTTATCTACAGCTGAAGAAAAATATGTGGTTGTTGCATCTTGTTGCACACAACTACTATGGATTATGAAAACATTACAACATATTAAAATCACATGTTCTCCACCCATCTCCATTCTATGTGATAATACAAGTGCTATTAGTATTTCAAAAAATCCAGTCATGCACTCTAAGACCAAGCACATACCCATTAAGTACCACTTTCTACGAGAACAGGTGCTTGAACAAAAGGTTAAATTGGAGTATGTTCCCTCCAAAGAGCAGGTTGTTGATATATTTACCAAACCTCTTCCCAGAGAAGCATTTGAATATCTCAGACAAAAACTGGGAGTTGTTTCTGCCTCATCCTGTTGTTAAAACCAGTTTTAGAGGAATGTTTCCTATACGCGGATTTCATGAAGTAGAGTCACATATATATGCAATTTTCTGTGCCTGCAGTGACGTATGTGTTTTTTTGATAGAAAAACAATGGGTCAGACTCAAAATCAGTTTCTGACATGGGTGTTCAGTCTGATATTGATGGTTACAGTATGCTGATATGCTTTTCTCATTGATGTTTATTTGATTGATGAAGATTCCCTGATGAATGAATTGTTGACAATGCAGAGGTAGCACAGGTTTAGGGGGAGCATTAACCTTCAAAACATTATGCATTGTTGGCATCATGGTTTTTGAATTCAGCTATGGTCTCAGTTATTAATATCAGTGGTTGTAAAGGTCATGTAAAGACCTATGGTGTCATAATATGTCTCTTTTTGTCATAGTCTATTATGAATGAGTCCTTTTGGACATATGATGTAATTTGTACCCCCAATATGCATGGGAATGATGATGTTATAATTGTAATTTTCAGTCATGTATGAACATTTGGTATATCCCCACTTGGTTGGGTGATTGATGTATGTATGATTCATTGGTGATAGGAAGGTCATACTCACATAGTTGAGTTATAGAGTCACGTTATTCTTTTGAAAAATATTTCTGCAGACTCTACATGTGCTCAGGGGGATCATGGACAATATAGTGCATCTCAGCATGTACTAAGGGGGAGAATATCTTGGTCCACCCCTTTCCCTTGATGTCAAAGGGGGAGAATATCTTGGTGTTGCTTGATATATCTAATAGGTTCTACAACTTGAAGTGTTTCTTGATATCTGTTTCTTGAAGTGATCAACACCAATATGGTTGCCATCAAGTCCAAAGGGGGAGATTGTTGGCATTATGGCACATGTGTTGTCCTTGATGGCAACCCACATACAGAGCAATTCAGAATTGATAAAGGGCAACTCACATTGTAACAGGTCTATTCAAAGGTCATAGAGTAATGGTACAGAAGAACAGGATGGTGGGACAAAGGATTACATATCAGAATCAAGAAATTAAGAAAAGAGAATGGCTTAAGTTGTATACTTTGTTTACCCTAGTCCAAGTAGCCTATACACATAGGTACACAGCATAAAAGGAGTGTATACGTATGCACGTAGTTTCACAGAAGGAAAAGCGTGCATGGGATGGAAAATTAAGGTTATAGAATACCAAGGGTCCATACCATGGTATTAGCCCACAATATTGAGCGGAATAACGGTTACTTGATCCCGTCTAAGAATACCATAGGTTCTAAGCATTGTTTTGGTCTGAGGTATTGAAAAAGGCTCTAAGTATATAAGGAGAAGAAGATCAAAGGGATAAGTGTGCAAGTGAAAGGGTTTTTCATGAATACCTCTATATGAAGTATATTTTGGGTTGTAAGGGCTGTGGTTATGATATAGATCTGAAATACCTTGTGCACCCTTGGATAATATGTTGGATTAGGATCATGAGACCTGAAATGACTTATCATTGTATGATATGATAATGGATAGTCTAAATCTGATTATTAATTCGTGCTTTATCCTTTATATGCTATGATCTAGGTATCTCTGAAGTCTGGAATAGCTGGGAAGTTATAAGTGATTATTTGCAGACCTATACGCTGGTTCGCCTTAGTGAAGGCGTGTATACATGCCAGTTCAGCGCTTCGAAGTAGCGTATGCAAAAGAAAATCTTGTTGTTCAGAGATGACTTATCTATCTCATCAGTGTTGTTGTTTTACTATTGTTTGTCAATGATGTATTCATTAGATCTAAAAGTAAAACTAATTGTATAAGGAGATTGAGTCTGGTTGATTGAATGATTTAGTAACAAGGGTGATCTTTGTTGCTATCTATTTAGAACTATGTAATATGACATTAGATCTTCAGAATGTCATTGGTTGGTAGAGTTTTTGGTTCAGAGGTTTTATGATTCAGTATATTTAGAGGTATACGCAGGTTGGTTTACAGAAAGTAGTGTATACATGCAGGTTGGCTTCATTGAAGTAGCATATACATTCTGACATATGATTTTTGAGGTTGCAGTTGGTTCTGGTTGTTGATGCAGTGTTCTAGGTTCAACTCTGTGTTCTGGTGACAATGATCTAATTGTTCAAATTGACTTATTGTTAACAGATGCAGTTGTATTTGATGGTTGTATTGCAGTGGCGATTGATTTTGAGCTTCAATGTTACTTATGGGTCCATTATGAAAATTTGATGAAACGTGGCCTACATATTGTGTTGTTGTGTACCAGGAGTATCCAGTCTTAAAATTTCCGAAACATGGTCCCTAGAGGAAGAGTGAAGGTAGTAGCCTCTGTAGGCCGTGCCGATGTACTGGTAAACTTATCAGCGAGTGCAAGAGCTAGGGGATTGTATCTCCCTTCCAGTAGAAGCTGGAAAATGAGTGAAGGTTGTAGCCTTCAACAGGTAGATGCTTGCGTATTAGAAAAAATCTGAACTAGTACAAAAACTTGTAAACATATTTTATAATAAGAAGATTGAAGACCGAGACGACAAAAGTAGTGGTTTTTTCCCACATTGGGTTTCCACCTGAAAAAATCTTGGTGTTCGTGTATGCTGCTTATGTGTGTTGATTTATTCTATTTTTACTGCATCTGTCCACTGCTTAGTAAATGCATCTCACTCTGATTTAAGTTCAACAAATAATGAATTAGCTGTTTTACAAGTTTATTATATATACATTGGATAGCGTATACAGTTTGAAAAGGAAAATTTCTTATTCTCAAAGTTTAAATACTAATTCACTCCCCCTCTTAGTATTTTTCCCAACAAGGGACCCTACTTCCTCTAATTTGGTTTTAAGGCTTTCATCCACTAAGCCTAAAAATGTTATTTTGGTTGCTATTTGCAGTAAGGACTATGGTAATGCAAATCCTTCGAACAATCAAGCTATTGATCAACCTACTGGTTCGATCGCATCTTGTTTTGGGCAAATTTAGTGTTTCTTCAAAAGCCTAACCCTCTAGACCTAGTAGCTAGTCTAGAAACAACAGACAAAGTAATTCGTCGCTTTTCCTATAGTTAACAGATAAGAGAAAGAAGAACAAAGGTACTAACCTGTAAATTAAGCTCGACTCCTCTCTCCTTTGACTGATTTCGCCACTCCTTTTCATATTTAACTCTCTTGGAAAGTACCTGCACACAAGCCGAGACAGAAACCCATCAAAGCATACAATAATGACGATCTGTTAAGTAAACATATCATAGAATCAAGAATACGATATACATCATAAAAACACATGAATGGAAAAAGCTTAGAATTATTTATTGACAGAAAGAAAGATTATAACCCATGTAGATGCATGTTCGATTCAGTGTCATCCTTCCAGCTTCAAACCCTTCTCTCCTAAGGAAGCAACAATTCGACATCATTACAATACTCTTACTAGTCTCATTCAAACATCATTTCCTTAGCTCAAGAAATTCCAACCTAGACCAGCCTTTGAATGCTTGGTCAATTTATAGCTGAATGGAGGAGGTTAAGCCATAAATGGCCCTCATGAATGCTTTGCCAAAATTAGGAAGTGGTTCCATGGAGGAAGGGATAATGGATTAAGGTTCATTCATCCTCTTCCTCGTCCCAATGCAAGCTCCATCCATCTGGAAACTTCCAGAAGCATCCATTGGATGAGGAATCCAATGGATTCATTTCAAAAATTTTATGAATCTCGCTCAGCGCAGGTGAAACAAAGGCCAACTACATTGCAATGCACCCAGACAGTGCAATTCCTGCATTGCAATGCAGCCTGATAAAGGGCCACCTCCGTTGATCTCTCTAGGTGCAATTTTTGGATGAATGGTGACATGAAACTCTTGGGAGGCAAGCATGATGTAGGTTGACTTCATTAGGGAACAAAAACAACTGAATTAGGGATTGATGGACCCTAATAATATGGATTTGGAAGATGGGGTTGATGTGCCCAAATCGACCTGTAATAGTTGCCCACTAAAGCATGAAGTCGAAAATAAACATGTCGAGTGAAATGATTTACCACTTGGAGAGGAGGTTTCGAAACGAAAGGAGACCTGCATCAGTTATAATACATATATCATGATACTTTGATTTTTTCTCACAGTTTAGTTGAGGGAAGGCATACCCATGCTCAGCTTTATAAACTTTCATTACATGTAAAAATGTAGTCATCTACAGATGTAGACCCATGAATGGATGACCATGAAAGTAAGGCCATTGTACATTTGATATTGTACTCCTGAAAATATATATCGCAACCCGGATGGATGAAACTAGATCTGGGGTTTTCTATCTCGTCCAATCTTTCGGTCAAGTAAAAGTCTAACCATGTGAATAGATGATTTGAAGTCGAACATGGAGAGACATCATCTGATTACCAGCCAATGATGTAAACTATTAACAGAAGCGAGAGGAATCACAGATAATGATAATGACCCTCAAGGTACTGCAGTACATTTCGCATTGTGTGAATAAATGATTTGATGTCGAACACCAAACGAAGTCTTTCAGTCGAAGACCATTGATGTCAACCTATCACCGGAAGCGAGAAACCTGCCATTGATGTATGCAAGCCTCAAGGTACTGAAGGGGTGTTTCTAAGTCAACTTCTTGGATGATGTGCTGATGTCGACAAGAAGCAACTCGTTGCAGGAGGGCCTTGATGTATCCCACATCAACGACACAAAACGAGGTAAATGATTTTGGAGATGAAACATCGACTAATGACACAAGGTTCAGGAATGGCGGGCATGAAAATGAAAGTTTACTGTATTGTAAAGGATGAAGTTTTGAACTAAATGACTTCTCTTGAACATATCGGCGACACTTGAAGTGAATTGGTATCTTTGACCCAAAACAAAGTGATGGATGGTATGATAGACCAACGGTGTGAAAACCATCAAGTTGAATGACCCAACCCACAAAGTCACGATGATGAGGTGAAAGTGTCATGTTCAAGAGCGTCCTGCTACCATAAAGTGTTCCCAGCTTTTTCCATTTTCCCCAGTCATTTCTTATCAGTACCTCTTTATTTTTATCAAGCTTGAAGAGGATAACATATGCTTGTTGTATAATTCCACCCTTCGGGTGAATCCATCGCTATTTCATGTTTTAACGAGTCTAGCGAAGGTGAAACTCGGTCTTCTCTAGATGGACAAGTTTGTCACTATTTAATGTTTTTAACGAGTTTAACGACAAAGATAACTCAGTCCTTTTCACATTTAGAGAGTCTCGAAAGGGACTAAAAAGAAACTCCAAAAGTTCTTTTTTTGTAAATTTGTCTCTCAAGTCTGAAAAAGCATAAAACAATACAAGAGAGAACTTATTAATCATGTTTGACCAACAAGTACCTTTTTCATAGCTAATCTATCTTAGCACGAAGAAGGGATAAAACTATATTGAGTAGATATCGATTCTAATCCATTAACGAGCTAGAAACGACAAGTGCTCGACAACATTTTCATGTTTAGAGAGTGTGAAAAGAGCTTAAAGAGGACTCCAAGGGGTTTCCTTTTTTGTTTTTAACAAAGCTCAAAAAAGAGATAAAAATTTTCTTTGTGGTCAAAGATGTTCAATTTACACGTAAGCACGTCATAACTGCTTGCCAGTTGTTAATCCTGCTCAAGATACCATCAAAATATTAAACAATACATGTTCCTGGATTAAATAAATGAAAACCAAAGTTTACAGGGTTAATGTGCAAGAAATAAACATAAAAACTGGTTCTTACCATTCATTTTCACCATCTCGTTTTACCTTCTGATCTCTGAAGCAGTGTCTTCCCGAAGTTCACCAATTGATTGCAGAGGATTGAGGGGATCATTCCTTTTGCTGTTTGGACCAGGTAGGAACTAACTATGTTCTCTTTAATTTCATTCTATTTATTTCCTGTTTTATTCAAGAATATTTTTGGGGTTTTGAGGTCCCTAGGGTTTCTTTTTCAAATTCAAGAATTTAAAATGGTAATCATATGGAGAGAACGAGAGCATGAAGAACAAGATACCATAGCATTGGGTAATTAGGAAACAGTCGAGGCCCTAAGAAATTGTGGATTACTCAAGTATTTTAAGTTATCCAACATGCAACAGCAGATGGATCTTCCACGGTTCCTTATTCAATCATGGGATCCAACCGATTAGTCTTTTCACATTCGGGACAAAGAGGTCCCTTTTACCATCGATGATATATACTTCTGTTGAAGGCCCCGAAAATCAGGTCGACAACAAGGGGGATACCCGCCCGGTCCGGACCTTGGTTGGCAGCTCCTTATCCGTTTGGTATAGCGGGTCTGACTGGGGATATGGGACCAGTTTCCCAATTCAGTGTGTGTGTGAGAAAGATGGGTGTTTCTGTTCTAAATGGAATACTTCTATCTAATATAATGCTATGCTATTCTATTCTAATAAACAGAAAAACATAGAAATTTATGCTAACCCAGGGTGTGATCTTTCTTCTATGCGATCTAAAAAGATTTCAAACAATAACTAGTAATAAAGATCATTCAGCTATCATAAGAAAAGAATTCGACAAAGATGAACTACTTCGTATAAGAAGTTAGACGAAACAGTTGTTAAAACTTATCACATAAATGAGCTATTCATACACTAAACATAAACAAATAGTTATCACCGTACAAAAGTGCCAAATGATAACTCAGGCATTCATGCTGTAATATATAAACAACTGAAAACTGAATATCACTTTAACGCATAAGCAGAAATGGTTAACAGATAAAAGTACCATTTATAACTAGTCCTATTCATGAGCTTCAAGCGGCAATTGATTATCTCTCCTTGATTTAACATCCACTAAGAGTACAGAAGTGAAACATCAGTAGCAGATATCAAATGCAAATATCAAATAAACCATGTTCCATTCATTCACCAAAACCTCCTCTGAGGGTGCAAAAGTGCATGTTCTGAGGACAAGTTTTTGATAAATTTCTGGACCATTCTCTAAATGCATGAGAAGGGTTTAAATACTACTAACTAAATAACTTATTTACAGAAATTGAGGATTCGGTTTAAAAGACCGTCCTCTTTCTAAGCAAAACTATTCTAAAATTAAATCTACTATCTAACTATTTCTAAATCTACTCCTTAATGTCGCAAGCATTCAGTATTTTCCTGAGTGGAGTTGGCTGACTATCTTCCGTCTTTGGTTGAGTTAAGCAAACAGAATCGGCAAGAGTTGGCATTATCTTCTCAGTAAAATTGATGATATGCTTGAGAATCATCCAATGACCATGTATCATTACTATGTATGCCTGGTAAAAATCCCATTTCAACTTGGTTAACCTTTGAACTGCTTCTACTTTTCCTTTAGTCTTCTGTTTCCAATTTGCTTCTATCGCTGATTTCTTGCAATTTTCGGGGCTCGAAGGTGACTGAGTAACTAGGGACCTTCCTTTTCGAACAATTTTTCTTAGCGATGCGTGATCGGAAACTGCCTCTGTTTCTTGATCTAGGCTTCCCTGATGCGGTTTTTTCCTCTTGCACCTTTTTCTCTCATTCGGTATAAAGCTCAAAATTTGTAAAAATAGTGATTCCGTGAGCTCTTGACCCTGAGAATTAAATTGTCTGTTTCTGGTATCAGCATCGTTCAGTACCCATTCAACCATGGTTGTATATGAGAAATCTGTGATAAATGCCTCAGAAGAGTTCCGCGGCTCTTTTTCTTCCTTGAGTAGATTAAGTGTGCCTTCCGAAATGTACATTTGAGCGCTACCTTTCCTCCTCGTAGTTTTCTGCATAGTACCATGTATAATGCTTCGTCCTTCTTTCCTGCAGTTTACATTGAGGTGGAAGTAATGATAAAATACTAATGAGGGGAAAACTTTTAAATGCCGACGATATGCAAAACATGCCACCTTACTTGAGCTATTTCTTCGAAAAACACAACACCCTATTTCATTAACAACTGGCAATAACTCATTAATTCGCATTAAAATACATGACCAACTCTTGGCTAAAAGGTTTTCTCGAATAATGAGCCAAACCAACTGCGATGGAGGGGTCCCGCAATTTTGCTTTGCGATGTCGCAGATCGCAGTATCGCAATATCGCAATGTCATCGTGCTGTTTTTTATCGCAAGGTCACAGTATCGCAACATCGCAGAATCGCAACTTTGCAGTATCGCAGTATCGCAATATCGCAGATCGTTATAATCCTTGTGTAATTCATGTGATTTTTGCGATATGCGATATCGCATATCGGCGATTTTTTAAAGTTTTTCAATGTGAGTGTTTCTTCAGTGTATGCGATGCGATGAGGTTTCCCGTCGCAATCTCGCCTTTTGTCATTTTAACTCATTAGAAGGTGTATCCTATCATCCTTTGCGTGATGCGATATCCTTTAAGGAGTGAATTTAATTTTCTTCATTATGAAACTTAGCTTTTTTAGATTTTTCAAGGTATTTTCCTAAGTCCATGATGTTGTAAGTTTCATCTAAAATATAAAATGTAACACTAACTGATTTTTTGATTTTTACTGAGGGTCCCCACTTATTTAGTATTAGCAATAATACTTCATAAGGAGGGGGGTTGTTGGTGGCCACAACAATTGGCGATTCA
>APFE031030284.1:197517-218663 GCA_000404065.3 Pinus taeda
ATGCTAACCCGGGGTGTGATCTTTCTTCTATGTGATCTAAAAAGATTTCAAACAATAACTGGTAATAAAGATCATTCAGCTATTATAAGAAAAGGATTCAATAAAGATGAACTACTTCATATAAGAAGTTAGACGAAACAGTTGTGAAAACTTATCACATAAATGAGCTATTCATACACTAAACATAAACAAATAGTTATCACCGTACAAAAGTGCCAAATGATAACTCAAACATCCATGTTGTAATATATAAATAACTGAAAACTGAATATCACTTTAACGCATAAGCAGAAATGGTTAAGAGCTAAAAGTACCATTTATAACTAGTCCTACTCATGAGCTTCAGCGACAATTGATTTATCTCTCCTTGATTTAACATCCACTAAGAGTACAGAAGTGCAACATCAGTAGTAGATATCAAATGAAAATATCAAATAAACCTTGTTCCATTCATTCACCAAAACCTCCTCTAAGGGTGAAAAAGTGCATGTTTTGATGACAAGTTTTTGATAGATTTATGGACGCTTCTCTAAATGCATGAGAAGGGCTTAAATACTACTAACTAAATAACTTATTACAGAAATTGAGGATTCGGTTTAAATGACCATCCTCTTTCTAAGCAAAACTATTTCTAAAATTAAATCTACTATCTAATTACTTCTAAATCTACTCCTTAATGTCGCAACCATTCAGTATTTTCCTGAGTGGAGTCGGCTGACTGTCTTCCATCTTTGGTTGAGTTAAGCAAACAGAATCGGCTAGAGCTGGCATTATCTTCTTAGTAAAATTGATGATATACTTGAGAATCATCCAATGACTATGTGTCGTTACCATGTACACCTGGTAAAAATCCCATTTCAACTTGGTTAACCCTTGGACTGCTTCTGCTTTTCCTTTAGTCTTCTATTTCCAGTTTGTTTCTATCACTGATTTCTTACAATTTTCGAGGCTTGCAGATGACTGAGTAACTAGGGGCCTTCCTTTTCAAACAATATTTCTTAACAATGCATCAGAAACTGCCTCTGTTTCTTGATCCGGGCTTCCCTGATGCGTTTTTTGCCTCTTGCGCCTTTTTCTCTCATCTAGTATAAAGCTCAAAACTTGTAAAAATAGTGATTCCGTGAACTCTTGACCTTAAGAATTAAACTATCTGTTTCTGGTATCAGCATCATTCAGTACCCATTCAACTATGGTTGTATATGAGAAATCTGTGATAGATGTCTCAGAAGAGTTATGCGACTCTTTTTCTTCCTTAAGTGGATTAGGTGTGCCTTCTGAAATGTACATTGGAGTGTTGTTTTTCCTCCTCATAGTTTTCTGCATACTACCCTGTATAACGCTTCATCCTTCTTTCCTGCAGTTTACATTGAGGTGGAAGTAATGATAACAGACTAATGACAAGAAAACTTTAAATGTTGAAGATATGCAAAACATGCCACCTTACGTGAGCTATTTATTCGAAAAACACAATACCATACTTCATTAACAACTGGAAACAACTCATTTATTTGCATTAAAATACATGACCAACTCTTGGCTGAAAAAGTTTTCTTGAATAATGAGCCAGAACCAACTGCGATGGAGAAGTCCTGCGATTTTGCTTTGCGATATCGCAGATCGCTGTATCGCAAATCACAATTTCATCGCGTTGTTTTTTATCGCAAGGTCGCAGTATCGCAATATCTCAACTTTGCAGTATCGTGGTATCGCAGTGTCGCAGTATTGCAGTATCACCATATCATAGATCGTTATAATCATTATGTATGATTCATGTGATTTTTGCGATGCGTGATATGCGATATCGCACATCAACGATTTTTAGAGTTTTTCAATGTGAGTGTTTCTTTAATGTATGCAATGCGATGAGGTTTTGCGTTGCAATAACGCTTTATGTCATTTTAACTCATTATCAGGTGTACCCTATCATTCTTTGCACGATGCGATATCCCTTAAGGAGTGAATTTTATTTTCTTCATTATGAAACTGAGGTTTTTTAGATTCTTCAAGGTATTTTCCTAATTCCATGATGTTGTAAGTTTTATCTAAAAAGAAAATATAACACTAATTGATTTTTTTATTTTTACTGAGGGTCCCCACTTATTTAGTATTAGCAATAAAACTTCATAAGGAGGGGGGTTGTTGGTGGCAAAAACAATTGGTGATTCACTTGGAAGTACCAGTTATCTCTGTGTTTCTATTGGATTTTTTCAGCTTCCAAAACAGAATTTTTTTCAGAAAATTAAACTTTATTATGGAAAGATAAAGTACATTATGATCTAACCTGTCAATGACATTTTGCTTCAGCTATTTTCAACTTTGATCATTTGCTTCCTCAAGTTAGTTCTTGTGTTTACATTAGTCATTGCTTGGTCTGTAAATATAAAACAAAGTCTTCTCTGTAAACTAGTTTTAAATATGCTCATTTGTCGTAGGTAGATCCTTTGCTGCCAACAGGCGTTTATAGCCTCGACAGGGTTACCTATTACCCAGCAATGATCCTGTATCCTACTTAAAGAAACCAACAACTCTCAAAGAAGAATCCACATCCACACTTATTGCTTTGATTTTCTTTTTTATTCTTAAAGAACAATGTCTTGGTTTGGTAGCCAATTTATGACACAGTCATTCACTCGATTTATAACTTTGTTGAACAAGCTGGCTCGTAATGAGATCCCTTGCCTCTTGATTGTAACAATCTTGAGTCATTGCCCTGTTGTGGTATGCAGTATTTGGCAAAGTCAACAAGTTATAATATCTATGATTATGATAAGCTGGCTCGTGATGAGACCTCTCATTCTTCAAGATTAAGTGTATCCTTGAATTGTTCCTCTGAAAGTTGTGATTTCCTTAGCAGGGAGGAAGTCATTGTTTCATTTAGATAGCTCTGGATGACAATGATAGAGTTTTTGAAAGTAATTGTTCTACAGAGAATCTTTATTTTGTTATTGATACCTTTCATTACACTGATATAAAACAATTTCTTCACTAAATGTTATTTTCATCAAACTTTATGAAGTTGAAACTAGTGTCATATCTAGGCTAGGGTCTTTAACTGTATCTTTCAATAATAAAATTTTCCAAAAGATTTGCTATTTATACAAGCGAAAAATAAAAATATGAAAGAGATTTGGTGTCTTTTTCGTAAATGCCTAATGTAACCATTCACAACTGGTTTTATTGTAAAAAAGAAAAACTATTACTCTACAAAAATGGAAGAATAATCTTCTATGGAAAATATTTCTTAGGAATTTGTCCATTAACAAGCAAAGAGTCTCTTTTACCTGCTAAATCCTGTAACACAAATGTCGATGGACCTAAGACTTCTACAATTTGAAAAGGACCAAGCCACATTATTTGAAATTTTGTATGTTTCCCCTTTTCTTCGTGTGCCTTGTCCCATTTTAAAACTAAATCTCCCACCTAAAAATCTTTTCTAGTCATTATATTTGAAGCAAAAGAGGATTTTACTAGTGCCTGATGATGAACATGCGTTTTCTTAGCTTGTTCTCGTTATTCTTCTAATTTGATTATTTCCATCTGTCTTAGGTGTAATGAGGAAGTTGGTACTTCATCAATGTATTGAACTAGAGACAAAGAAGGAATTGCTAAATGAGTCGGAAGAACCACTTCTCTCCCATAAAATAAATTAAAGGGAGAAGTGCTGATGGAAGCTTTTCTCGTTATTCGGTCTGCCCATAAAGTGTATATTAAGGATTTATGCCAATTTTTATGATTTTGGTCTATTGTTCTTTTGATAATCCTGTTTAGGTTTTTGTTTGTAGACTCGGCTAACCCATTTCCCTGTGGATAATAATTGGCCGAATATTTAAGTTTGAATCCTCTTTTAAGTGCAAAATCAGACATTGTATTTCCATAAAAGTATGATGCATTATCTAACATCAAAGCGGAAGGTACTCCAAACCTGGTGATTATAAATTGATCTATGAACTCAATGATATTTTCAGCATTAGCCGTCTTGAGTGGAACTACTTCTACCCACTTAGTAAAATAATCTGTTGCTGTAAGGATATATCTATGCTGCTTGGAAGAGTAAGGAATGATCTCACCTATTAGGTCCAATCCCCACTGACTGAAAGGTTGCTCGATGTTAACTGTTTGTAGTGGTAAGGATGGCTTCTTTTGTCTCCCAGTAGTAGTTTGGCAGACTTGACATTTCCTCACGTAATTGTGCGAGTCTTTGAATAACATGGGCCAGTAATACCCTGCGCGCAAGATTTTATGTGCAGTAGCATCTCCAGTATAGTGTCCGCCTGCTATCCCATCGTGGAGTTCCTGCAAAACTTTTTCAGCTTCATATTTCTCAAGACATCTAAGGAGAATAGAATCGTAATTCATTCTAAACAGAATATCATTTATGAGCTGATATTGTTTGGCTTTCAACCTTAGAGCTCTTTTCTTAGTATGATCAAGGTATGAAGGAGCATATCTGTTCTTAAGATAATAAATGATGTCAGCGTATAATGACTTTTGATCATTTAGGCTTACCTCACACATTTGTACCTCCACAGATGGAATTTCAGAAATTTGCAATGCTCCAGCCAGCATTTTGCAAAAGCCTTGACCTCTTACAATGTTTGCTGGTTTAATTTCTATGTCATATTCTTGTAAGGCAGTTACCCAATTGGCCCTCTTCTCACCCACATCCTTTTGTGCTAGAAGATTCCTTACCGTTGGAAACGGTACTATAATTTTAGTATGGGTTTTGAGTAGAAAAGGTCTGAAGTATTTGATTTCTTTGAAAACAGCATAAGCCTGTTTCTCCACATCTGAGTAATTTAATTCAGCACCCTACAAATTTGAACTGAAAAAAAGCAATTGGTGCTTCCGCCTTTTCTTGATTCGTTTCAGTGAGTATCGTAGCATATGACCTATTTGAGGCAAATGTGTATAAAATAAAAGGCTCTGAAAAATTCGTAGTTGCTAAATATGGAGCATTAATAATAGCTTGTTTGATCAGGTTGAACGCTTCATGTTCATCTTGGCCCCATTTGAAATTAGAGTTCTTTTTTATCATTGTTTGTAAAGGGGATACGATTCGTGAAAACTCTGGAACAAATTTCTTTACAAAATTGATTTGACCAAGGAAAGATTGCATGGATTTTTTGTTATGAGGTAGGGATATTTTAGAAATTTCTTTGATTCTGTCGGAATCAATGTGAATTCTAGATTTTGACACTATGAATCCTAGAAGTTTCCCTTCACTTAATGTGAAAAGAGATTTCTTTGGGTTAAGTGAAATTCCATACCTTAAACATCGTTGGAAGATTTGTTTCAAGTCTTTGAGATGGTCGCTTCGTTTCTTGGAATACACGGTTATATCATCCAAATAAATTACTATAGATTTATTGAATAAACCTTTAAATGCGATGTCCATGGCTCTTTGAAATGTGGCACCAGCATTAATCAAACCAAATGGCATCTTTCGATATGCATATGTGCCCCATTTAGTTCTGAATGTGGTTTTCAATTGATCATCAGGATGTACCAATACTTGATTGTATCCTGAAAATCCATCCAAGAAAGACATTAATTCTGCCCCCGCCACTGCCTGCAATATCTGGTCCATAGGTGGTAAGGGAAAATTGTCTTTTTGACAAGCCCTGCTAAGATTTCGAAAGTCAATACAAATTCTAATATCTCCTTTTTTCTTTCTAATAGGTATCATATTGGATACCCATTTAGAATGTCTGACGGAAATATTTTTTTGGCTTTCAACAGCTTATTGAGTTCGGTTTTTATCTAATTTTCTAATTTGGGATGGATCTTTCTTAATTTTTGTTGGACATGTTTTTCATTATTGGTCATTGGAATAGTATGTTGGATGATAGAAGTGTCGTATGTTTTGAGTTCATCATAGTTCCAAGAAAAAACGTTTTTGGTATTGTCTCAAAAGACGAATATATGCTAGCTTTTCTTCAGGGGCTAGGCCAAGGCCTAGATTTATGTTTTGGGGTTTGGCATCGGTTCCTAGGTTTACTAATTCGTAATTCAAAGTCAAACTTTGGAGCTTTGAATTGGTAGACCTTTAAAACCGATCTTTCAAATTGTACAAGTCTCCTAACTTGACCACTGATTTAGGTATAACATTGTGAGTGCTATCTTGTTGTAATTGTCGATCATGTTGATCTTTGTCAATTATTTGGTTGGAGTAGGATCCTTCAGAAGTAAGGAAATTTACGATATCAGGATCGTCGTTGAATATTCTCCAATTTGTGATGTTGTTAGGAATAGAAAGTCTAAAGATTAATTCTATTGAGAATCTATCTAGACTAAAATCTTCTGAAGGAATGATCTTAGAAGCTACGTTAGCTAAAAAGTAAGCGCTTGCATTCTGGAGTCTGGAAATTGATGAAATATTGAATGCTATAAAATGCTTAGTCAGATATTGAACTAAAGATTGATAGTGTCTTAAATGACCTGATAAGCAATGTATAGTATTCTGTACCTGTCTGAATACAATTTCAGACTCTCCGAAGACTTGGAGGTACTTTATGTCTAGCCTGATTGCTTTGTAGAACCCTTGAACTAAAGCCTCATATTCTACTGTATTGTTGGTACAATCAAATTTGAGCCTGCATGTTAACATGATTTTGTCTCCTTCTGGACTAATTAGCACGCATCCTGCTCCTGCTCCTTCGTTGGATTTAGAACCATCAAAAAATAATTTCCAAAACAGAGATTTATTTACAGGTCTATCTAAAAAATTGATACATTTTGAACTATCCGTTTGAGAAAAATTTTCGACTTGGGACAAAACAGAATGTTCTAAATAAGGTGATGTATGAGCATTAAAATTACCGAGAAAAGAATCCACTGAATAATTGCCAATTATGCTACTGTTATATGCTACTGGTTCATTTTCCCCCTCTAATTCGTTACTATGTACTTCTGATGTAATTCTCGTTCAACTTTTATTTGATTTGGCTTACCATTGTAAGGCAGCCACATTTGCGACCAGTCAGTTGCGAAGTATCCATGCAGTTTTTCTGACCAATCCCTGCTAAGAATTAAGCCATAAAATTCAGGGATATCAGTGAGTAAAGTGTCAATAACTTGACATACCTTCAGGTTGGATGACAACCTTATGGTTACTTGATTTAGTTCGCCGATGACTTCGACTTGAGATTGATCCAGCTGAACTATGCAAACAACGGATTTTTGTGGTTGAACGTTTAATTTGGTGCATATGGACTTCGGTAAAATATTCGATGAAGCACCTGAATCCACTAAACAATTATGTACATTTTTGTTAAAAATTTCATAAGTAAGGAGAAAAGGGGGAGTATGAGATCTCGATCTACCTCCAATTAAAGCGATGTTGTTTGGATCAATCTTGTTAGTCGCATTAGTTGGAGGTCATCCCATGTTCTGAGAAGCTTGAGAAATTACAACGGTAGGCAAAGGTGCAACTGGCACAGCATGTAATTCTTTCATCATTATCTTTTGTTGATGCTTTAGCTTGCTAAATTCACACAGAGTGATGTTGGCCCTAGTATTTTTCATATCTTCTATGATATTGTACTCCATTTCATCCGAAACGATCAACGTTTTAGATGGAGTAGGTGAATCTGTTTGGACTGGGCTAGTTTGAGTCGCTTTAGATGTTGTTTTCTTTGTTGCGACTTTATCCTTTGTTGCAGAGCTTTCGCTCTTTAGTTTTGGGGTAGTTTGGGGAGGATGAAGATGATTTCTACTTCGTGTGTTAACTGGGAATACTTCTTGATCTTCCTCTTATGGGAGGATGAAATCCCACATTCCTTGTAATTCTACAACTTCATCATCAGTTTGCCCTTCAGTGGAAATTTCCTCTTCCTCTTCCTCGGATTTAGCACTTGTTATAGCATTGGGTGGCCTTGAATCCGTTGATGGGCCTCTTTTAAAAGCTCTGTAGGGCCTTTTTGAAGAAGTTTCTGCTGCTTGCTTTTTTATGTCGACCATTTCATTGGACATGGTGTTAAGAACCTTTTGCAATCCCTCCAAATCGAATGGATCTTTTGCTTGTTTCTTCTTGGACTCTTCTTTGAAGGTGACCTTCTTAGACTTCCGTTCTTCTATCACAGATTTCTTCTCTAAGGCTATTATACGTTTCTCTACTGCTATGGCTTCTTTCATGTTTTCGGCAAGGGTTGTTTCATTAGCTCTGTCCACGAAGATTGCTATGTTCGATGGTAATGCAGTGATATACCATTCACATCGCACTTCTTCGCTGGGCTGGGAAGTAGTAGGAATTTTGTTTAGAATTTTATTGAAATGTAGATTGAAATCTTTGATCGATTCTCTAGATTCTGCCCTGAGGTTAGATAGGTTGTTGATTAACGTTGTCGTAGAATTGTCGTCACCAAACTTGGTTAGAAATTGGTCTTGGAAGATGTCCTAACTGGTAATAGATCCAGAGGGTAATGTGAAATACCACGATCCGGCTGTTCCTTGTAGGGTATAAGGAAATAGTTGAACAACAACATCTTCATTAGTAACTCCGTTGAGGTTGATGGATAGCATAAAGTTGTTTATGTGCTCTTTTGCTAGCATGCCCTCCTCAGGATTGAACTTAGGCAGCCATTTCTCAGGATGGGCTAGTATTTGACTCAAGGGTGCAGGAATTAAGACTGCCCCAGGATTGTTCCATGGAGACTGGGCCATTGCTGAACTGCTAATAGGGGGATTTGCAGAAGATGATCCCTGTGGTTGAGAACATGAGGTGATTATGATCACAGATGATTGAGGAGGAGTTGTAGGGATTCCACTAGGTGGATTGAGAATGGTCTAGGGTGGAGGAGTAGATGGTTGACTTCATGGTGGAGAGGTTGAGATGGATGATGTTGATGAAAGAGTCTCACTATCAGACCCTTTAGGCGACTTCCTTGCTCTTTCCCTTTTGGGAAGAGGTAGTTCGGTTGGCCAAACACCGAACTTTTTACTCTTTAATCTGGTCAGGGGATGAGCAGGGTTATACTGCGAAGTCATCCTGCCCTGAGATTTATCAGATATTTGAGGGGAAATGGAAAATTGCTGAAGTTTATGAATCACAGATTCGACTTCAAGAGGTTCAATAACAGATTGTTCTGAAATGTCAGGATTTGTAGCAGTGGATGATGCTCTAGTGACTTCTAACTCTGGATTTAAGTGTAATGGAGAAGTCAGAGGAGATGGTGAGGGAGATTTACTCTCAAAATGGTATTTTTATTTGGATTTACTTGCCATTCATAGTTAAATCCCTCCTTCTAGCACCAAATATGTTGAAGGCCCCGAAAATTGGGTCAACAACAAGGGGGATACCCACCCGGTCCGGACCTTGGTTGGCAGCTCCTTATCCGTTTGGTATAGCGGGTCCAACTGGGGATATGGGACCAGTTTCCCAATTCAGTGTGTGTGTGTGAGAAAGATGGGTGTTTCTATTCTAAATGGAATACTTCTATCTAATCTAATGCTATGCTATTGTATTCTAATAAACAGAAAAACATCGAAATTTATGCTAACCGAGGGTGTGATCTTTCTTCTATGCGATCTAAAAAGATTTCAAACAATAACTAGTAATAAAGATCATTCAGCTATCATAAGAAAATAATTCGACAAAGATGAACTACTTCGTATAAGAAGTTAGATGAAACAATTGTTAAAACTTATCGCATAAATGAGCTATTCATACACTAAACATAAACAAATAGTTATCACCGTACAAAAGTGCCAAATGATAACTCAGACATTCATGTTGTAACATATAAATAACTAAAAACTGAATATCGCTTTAACGCATAAGCAAAATGTTAAAGATAAAAGTACCATTATATCTAGTCCTACTCCTTGAGTTCAAGCGACAATTGATTTATCTCTCCTTGATTTAACATCCATAAGAGTACAGAGTGCAATATCAGTAGCAGTTATTCAATGCAATATCAAATAAAGCCCTATTCCATTCATTCACCAAAACCTCCTCTGAGGGTGCAAAAGTGCATGTTCTGAGGACAAGTTTTTGATAAATTTCTGGACCCTTCTCTAAATGCATAAGAAGGGTTTAAATACTACTAACTAAATAACTTATTTACAAGAATTGAGGATTTGGTTTAAATGACCATCCTCTTTCTAAGCAAAACTATTCTAAAATTAAATCTACTATCTAACTATTTATAAATCTACTCCTTAATGTCGCAAGCATTCAGTA
The DNA here is from genome assembly GCA_000404065.3 of Pinus taeda. Classification (NCBI taxonomy): domain Eukaryota; kingdom Viridiplantae; phylum Streptophyta; class Pinopsida; order Pinales; family Pinaceae; genus Pinus; species Pinus taeda. The sequence continues at coordinate 207,698 of APFE031030284.1, forward strand.
TTTTCCTGAGTGGAGTCGGCTGACTGTCTTCCGTCTTTGGTTGAGTTAAGCAAACAGAATCAGCAAGAGCTGGCATTATCTTCTCAGTAAAATTGATGATATGCTTGAGAATCATCCAATGACTATGTATCATTACTATGTATGCCTGGTAAAAATCCCATTTCAACTTGGTTAACCTTTGAACTGCTTCTGCTTTTCCTTTAGTCTTCTGTTTCCAGTTTGCTTCTATCGTTGATTTCTTGCAATTTTCGGGGCTCGCAGGTGACTGAGTAACTAGGGACCTTCCTTTTTGAACAATTTTTCTTAACGATGCGCGATCGGAAACTGCCTCTGTTTCTTGATCCGGGCTTCCCTGATGCGGTTTTTGCCTCTTGCGCCTTTTTCTCTCATTCGGTATAAAGCTCAAAATTTGTAAAAATAGTGATTCCGTGAGCTCTTGACCCTGAGAATTAAACTGTCTGTTTATGGTGTCAGCATCGTTCAGTACCCATTCAACCATGGCTGTATATGAGAAATCTGTGATAGATGCCTCAGAAGAGTTCCGTGGCTCTTTTTCTTCCTTGAGTAGATTAAGTGTGCCTTCCGAAATGTACATTGGAGAGTTGCCTTCCCTCCTCGTAGTTTTCTGCATAGTACCCTGTATAATGCTTCGTCCTTCTTTCTTGCAGTTTACATTAAGGTGGAAGTAATGATAAAAAACTAATGAGTGGAAAACTTTTAAATGCCGACGATATGCAAAACATGCCACCTTACGTGAGTTATTTCTTCGAAAAACACAACACCCTATTTCATTAACAACTGGCAATAACTCATTAATTCACATTAAAATACATGACCAACTCTTGGCTAAAAATTTTTCTCGAATAATGAGCCAGAACCAACCGATGGAGGGGTCCTACGATTTTCCTTTGCGATGTCGCGGATCGCAGTATCGCAATATCGCAATATTGTTATGTCATCGTGTTGTTTTTTATCGCAAGGTCACAGTATCGCAACATCGCAGAATCGCAACTTTACAGTATTGTAGTGTCGCAGTATCGCAATATCGCAATATTGCAGATCGTTATAATCCTTGTGTAATTCATGTGATTTTTTCGATGTACGATATGCGATATCGCATATCGGCGATTTTTAAAAATTTTTCAATGTGAGTGTTTCTTCAGTGTATGCGATGCGATGAGGTTTCCCGTCGCAATCTCGCCTTTTGTCATTTTAACTCATTAGAAGGTGTATCCTATCATCCTTTGCGCGATGCAATATCCTTTAAGGAGTGAATTTAATTTTCTTCATTATGAAACTTAGGTTTTTTAGATTTTTCAAGGTATTTTCCTAAGTCCATGATGTTGTAAGTTTCATCTAAAAAAGAAAATGTAACACTAACTGATTTTTTGATTTTTATTGAGGGTCCCCACTTATTTAGTATTAGCAATAATACTTCATAAGGAGGGGGGTTGTTGGTGGCCACAACAACTTCCTAACTGGACTGTCGAGGCGAGGTGCCCCCATTTCACTAACAAGACTTGCCCTCGGGGGTAGACCAGTGAAAGATTAAGTGCGACAGTTCTGTAGGCTGGGTGCTCAGCCTAACAGAGACGGAAAGATACTTATCAAGGATGTTAGTGATTTACCGCTGAGGACAATCATTTTTACCATAGCCAGATTGGTTGGCAGTTTCGTGCTTCATTTGGCCAACAAATCATACATGTAGTATGCCTTCGAATGTTTAGGGCCAAAAGTGTTCAACTAGTGCAAGGTTGTCTTTTCATCTATGAAAGAGCAACTGACCAAGGTGAAAGAAGAAAAGATCATGAATTTTGGCTATGGATCAATCGTGATTTCTTTTGCCTTGGATACAATACCTCTCTTGTAGCCACAACTCATTTCACTAGTTGTATCTGGACCAAGAAACCCACAGATGCAGAGGTGGACAGATCTAATGGCTAGGCATGGTGCCCACTCTACGATCATATTTACCCCTGCATTCTTTGAATGGTTCAATTGATAGGAGATGACTTTCACAGAATATCCATATCTAGGAATGGATTTCCGTGGCGATCTAAATTTACTACTACCAGCTGGAGCCGTTTGGGGTGTTATTAGTAAATTGCTTGACCAAGCGTTTTTAATTTTTTAAAGTTTTTGCATTTTTTGTGCTTTTGATTAACTCCAAGGCTAAACAAAACCAATTTTTTATGTATACAAATATCGGACCTGTTTAACCTGTGGGAGACTCGCAAGATGTGGCTAGACCAGCATAAATACCTGTAGGGAGAGCAGTTCTCTGAGACTCGGATTTGGCCGAGACTTTGGCTGAATTGCAAGATCACATAGAGGAATTAACCTTGGGCATTTTGGATATCCAGATCGAGGAGCTTCCTATGCATATGCAGCACCACACCATCGGTGCGCCGGGTCGTTGGATGATACTTTTGCACATGATAGCACTGGGAGTGACCTGCTATCATGAGAACCACTAGTTTACTAAGATCTTTTTTGCATACATTTAGTTTTTAGGCCAGATGACCAATTTTTTTCTTGGACACAAACTGTTTGTAAAAACTTTTTACAATTTATTTTCAGGGTTTTATTAAGGTTGAGTGATGCAATCTTATTCAACTGATGATGCTAATTGAAAATATTTACTTTACATATGTTGCAAATGTCTATTTAACACATAATTTGCTAGAGAGTCGGTTAATGTGTTTAGACTTCTGGAAATATGTTGATATTGAATCAACTCGAAATACCTTTCCAAAATACAAACTCTAAGGAACATACAATGAATTGCTGGTTTTCAGACAGTATAAAAGCCAGTAACTTGTAGCACAACGAGCTGTGAGTCTAGCCTAATGATGATTCAGCAAATGCCAAGTGAAATGGCATCAGAGAGAAGTTCAATCAACGCATTATACTCATCGATATTGTTTGTTGATCGACTAATACAAATCCCTCTAAAACTCATTAACTCGTTGTTCGGAGCGAAAATGGCCCATGCTGCAGAAGATAGGTTTTGTGTACTATGACTAGCACTGTCGGTGTAACCAACAAATGGTTTCGAAAAGTTCGACATCTGCAACAAATGCAAAGTGGATTACTTAGTTAAATAAAAACCCTAAAAGAAACACACTCACACATGCAATCCAAGCATATTTACATGAGTTTTACCATACTTAATTAAGCATAGTAACGTTTTAAATACAACCCATTTATGGGCTTAGATAATGGAATTCTGTCATAATCTACTAAATCATAGGCACCTTTCGTCAAAACACACTTAACAATATAAGGGCCCATCCAAAGCAGTTTGAATTTTCCTGCACCAATTTTATCCGACTCCTGATCGTAAAGCAAGATCAGGTCACCTTCTGAGAAGACTCGAGGCTTGATATTTTGATCATATTGCGCCTTTACCCATTTCTTGTGTGCTTCGTTAGCCAATGCGGCATCACAACAAGTTTCATCCAGATGGATTAATTCCAAGAAACATGCTTCTTCCTCAGAAGTGTCAGGTAGCAGGTCAATTGCGAGTTTGAGTGACGAAATTTCACATTGAATCGACAAGACTGCTTCCAAACCATACACCAACTGAAAGGGTGTGAATCCAGTAGCATTTCTCACCAAGGTCCGATATGCCCACAAAGTTGAGTATAGGATTAAATGCCAATTTGTTTTGTGAACTCCAATCATTCGTTGTAACATGCACTTAAGGACCTTGTTGATAGCCTCAACTTGTCCATTAGCTTGCGAATAATATGGAGTAGAACTATCATGTGACAATCCCAATTTGGCAGCTAACTCAACCATCATGTGATTGTCAAAATGCGACCCATGATCTGTAACTATGGCTTGTGGTACACCAAACCTGGCAACCACGTGGTTGAAGAAAAATAGCGCAGCGGTTTCACCGTTGTTTTTTAATGTAGGCATCGCCTCGACCCATTTGGTAAAATAGTCAACATCGACTATAATATACCCATGCCCCCCAGTTGAGGTGGGGTTACATGTCATGAAATCAATGCCCCATTTTGTGAATGGTCCAACATCAACTACTGGATGCAATGGTGCAGGTGGTAGTCTAACTTTCTGATCGAATATTTGACAAGCATGACAACTTCTGACAACAATTATGCAATCTTTGAATATTGTTGCCCAAAAGTATCTAACACGGAGAATTCTCTGTGCTGTTGCATATCCGGACAAATGTCCACCACAAGCACTTGAATGACATTCATTGAAAGCTTTCTCGGCCTCCTCATGAGTGATGCATCTACATAAAATCGTGTCGATATCACAACGATAAAGCGTGTCACTAATAATCAGATAATTTTTGGCTTGTTATCGGATACGTCGTTGTTGAGAGCGAGAGGTATCGGGCCTGAAAGCTTGGGTCTGGAGATAGATCAGTATATCCCCATACCATGGATCACTTGATGAAATGAGAAACAAAGACTCATCCAAGATTGATGTTTCTGATGTTGAATCGTTGGAGGATGAGGGAAGGTCGGAAAATAGTTCGGTAAATACGAGAGATTTCTTTGACTTAGACTTAACGAATTCCAAATCAAATTCCTGCAATATAACTATACACTTCGAATATTTGCCCCCCAGCAATTGACGTGACAAAATGTATGTCATGGGGTTGCAATCAGAGATTATTGTAGTTTTTCGCAAGAGAATATAGTGACAAAACCTCTGCATAGCTTGAACGGCCGCCAAAACTAACTTTTCCACATAAGAATATTTCCTTTCTGTATCATTGAGATTACGACTCAAATAATAAACAGGATGTTCTATTCCATTTTCTTCTTGAACTAAAACCATTCTGATGGTTGTATCTACAGCGACGAGATACAGGTAATAGTCTTATTGATAGTTTGGGGTGTACATTAATGATGCTCTAATCAAGGAATCTTTAAGAGCACTAAAGGAAGCTTGCGCAAACTGATCCCAATGGAAGGGTACCTCTTTCTTCAATAGACGTGTAAAACCTTTAGCCATTTCAGCATAGTTTGGAATGAACCTCCTCAGAAAGTTCGCCTTCCCTTGAAGTTTCTGTAACTCTAGTAAATTTGAAGGTGGAGGCAAGTCAAGTATTGCTTGAACCTTAGTTGGATCAAGTCAAATTCCATCTTTTGAGACCACGAATCCAAGAAATTGACCAGAGCCAACACAAAACACAGACTTGTGTGCATTGAGTCTTATTTTGTAGTGTCGGCACCGTAAGAATATTGCTCTAAGATGTTGTGAGTGATCAGTCCGCTTTCGTGAATGAGCAGGAAAATCATCAAGATATGGTTGAACGATGTTCTTAATGTCATGGAAAGCATAATTCATCACCCTTTGAAATGTAGCCCCTGCATTCTTCAAACCAAAAGGTAACTTTTTGTACGTGAATGTGCCCCAGGGACACATAAATGCAGTTTTTGACTGATCCTCTGGGCAGATATTGATTTGATTGTAGCCAGAAAATCCATCCATGAATGAAAATATTTCACATCCGGCACATTCGTCAATAATTTGGTCGATGAAGGGTATAGGATAATTGTCTTTTGGACATGCTTTATTTACATCCCGGTAATCAACACACACTCAGATTGTTCCTTGTTTTTTCATCACTGGAACAATATTTGATACCCAATCGGTAAGAGGTACAGGGTAAATGACGCCAACACGCAAAAGTTTTTCATCCTCTGTCTTAATGGTAGCAAATTTCTTTGCATGTATAGGTCGAAGCCGTTGTCGTACTGGTTTGACATCAGGGTACATTTTGATTTGATGTTCAACAATACTTGAATCAATTCCTAGCATCTCCTCATAATACCATGCAAATATATCTCTAAATTCACGAAACAGAGCACGGTAAATATCGAGTTCCAAAGGAGAACAAGATTTGCTGACATGAATGTTTTCTACAATGTTAGGCTTGGTCGAAATGTCTATAGAAATGGTTTCTTCTATATTATACAAATTACGCTCAGAATTTGCCAAATCTGTTATAACAAAATTTGAAAAGAAATCTACAATTGAAGGGTGTACTAGTGCATCTGAACAATCCTCCTTGGAATCTGGAGGAAGGGAACGATGATGATAATCTTCCCAAGGTTCTTCTCCTATCATCATTGATTGGATGATTTCCTCATCTGTAGAATATATACAACCAAAAGGATCGGAAGAAGTACTATATTCAAGTGAACAATCTACCCATACAATTGGCGATTGTGGATCTGGAAATGCCGCACAAGCAAGAAAAATTGATTGTTATGCGAGTTCGATGGGACTTAGCGGCATAACCTCAGCAAAACTCTCGTCTTCAACACTATTGGTGATCCTCTTTAAATCGTATGAAGTAGAGGATAACATATTACATGTCTCGACTCTCGCAACTTCCAAAGTTCCAAATGGTGGAGGAAGTGTGAAAGTACCCATTAAGGAGGGATCTTTGAAAATACCTACACCAACAGATTGAAGTGAAAGCGAGGGTCCATTAACAAATGGAATGCTTCCCATAACTTGATAACTAGAGGCAAAAAATGAGGGTTGGTCGATAACTGTTATTCCAATTTTATGAGGAAATGCAATCGTATGAAAGTATGTGGAAACAATAGCATCCATAGCATAAACCCATGGTCGTCCAAGTAAAATGTTGTAATCAAGGGGTCTGTCAACCACCTCAATATCAACAGTTATCGTTTTGCCCCCTAGTTCTACTTGCAAATTATTAAAAATCCGACATGAAGTATAAGTTCTTCCATCAAAAGCCTTCAATGTGGTTGGTGATCTTGACAACGTAGGTGACCCCAATGTTTTCCAACAACTCATTGACATAATACAGGTAGAAGTTCCCTCATCTATGATGGTTCAATGAATATTTTTGTTGAGAGCTTTAACCTGAAGTAGGAAAGCTATTTGAGTTGGTAACTGTGGTATATATCCCGAGTGATTAAAAACCACAAGATTAAAATCCGCAAGATCTACTCCACCTATCGCCGACAGTAAAGCCTACTTTTGGGAGGGGTAATTTTGCAATACCTCAAGTGTCGACATAATAGAAGGAGATTGAGCAAGATCTTCTACTATGTTATAATTTTGAGAAGCTTGAGCTCGAGGGTTGAATGTTGATTTATGCACAACTCCCTTTGGTGGCTTTATTGTTAACTCTGATGCAATGGGTAGTGGAATATTTTTCGATGCGGTCGAAGTCGAAGAACCAGGTTGATCAGTGGCCTGATTATTTGATGATGATGGTAGATTACTATAATCTTTACTATGTGTCTGAACCAAGATCTCATATTTAGGTTTTGTGATGGATAACATTAATACATGGGATGCAGAAGCATTTTCTGTTGCAACCATATTGGTATCTGGGTTCGGAAACAGATCTGTCAACACTGCGGATGCGGTAGAAGTTTTTAACAGCTTAGAAACTTCCGAGTGGTGAGGAAAATCTCGCGTAAATTGCTCGTCATTACATATCAAACATGGATAACGAGGTTTCTTTCCTAGATTAGAGGAATCATATGCTTTCTCTTGAGGAGGGTTTTCAGTTTTCTTTTTAATTTTCCCTTTCTTCTTGCTTCTTGGTTGCTTTTGGTTCTTACCTTTGTCAGATGACACAACATTAATCTCAGAAGCAAGAACCTCAGATGCATTTATAGGTTGATTTGTGGCAAGTGATCGACTAGATGGTCTACTTGCCGTTTGTGTGCTCAAGGAGCCGATCACACTGTCTCCAGCATGAGAGTCCCTATTCGATGATGGAGGTGGAATGGATTGATTTAGTCGTGGTGCATGTGGAACTTTGTCATAGAGCGTGCCGGATTGCGTGTAAATTAAATCCAAGTATTGGGCATGAGCAATCACTTGCTCTTCTGTAACAACTCCACCTTTAGCCACATCCTCAGTGATAGATGGAAATAAGGACTTAATGAACCACTCAACTAAAAGATGATCAGGAACATAGGTTTTAACCATTCGATGATGATGACGCCACTCATGAATATGATCTGATATGTGAGTAGAAGTCGTTTGTTTAAAATTGGTCAAAAGTTCAGTTCCAATTTCATATCTGATGGGTAACTAGAAGTGGGTCAAAAAGGTAGTGGCTAAATGGGTGAAATTATTAAAAGAAGCTCTCGGAAATTCAATATACCACTTAGCAGCTGAACCAGTGAGTGTTCTTTGGAAAATATGAAGTCTTACCGAATCATCATTCAAGGAGTTCAAAGAACACCATAAATGATAAGTCATAACGTGATTTGATGGGTCTTCTCCAGGATTTCCGTTAAACTTTGGAATATCGGAAGGCAACTTATGAGGAATTACCGGCCACCATGGTGCATACAAAATTGGATCATTGGTAAGCTGGTTTAAATCTAGTAATTCTAGAGTTGCTGTTAGGCCCCTATACTACTAGTGTAACCCTTATTGTTATTAGTACAACCCACTTATTATATTGATGTACCCACATAGTGCCCATATTGTTACTATTGTACCCCATATAAGCCCACTAATGTTACTATTGTGGCTTCATATTATTATTGTTAGGTCGGCTGGGTTATATTGTGACTCCTTAGACTCCTATATATAGAAAGGAGGTTTTGTCATTTGAATCATCCAAGAATTGTTCATTTATGTAATGTAAAGGAGGTTGCCCCCTCAAAGAGGCTAAATTCTAAGGCGTTGATCTATCTTTTCTATCTTTTTGTGAGCTGGTTTCATAATAGAGGATTCCCTGAGATGCTAAGTTCTCTGTCTCATAGTTTATTTTATTTAATTTTTCTGTTACCCAACATTACCTTCGAAGCTACGTTAGTTCCAGAGGGGAATAAGGTTTTGTTATCGAACTGTCCTGGGTAAGGCAGAAAAAGAAGCAGGTATCTCTCGTTCCCATTCGCGTTGCAAAATATGAAATACGGAAGAAACCTATGAAAAATATAATGACCATACCTATTTTTTGAGGTTGAAATTGCCTGCAAAACAAGAACAAAATGTTTTCTTCCATAAATGTAGCAGCTAGATCATCTAAGTTTTGGCCTTTTCCTTGATTTTTGGACGACAATTTTCTGCCCAAAGTTTTGAAATGGAGCAAATTGCAAAGACCTCTGCCAAGTCCATGAGCTCTATCTCACTAAAAGCAGAGCCCGAGGTTGCTGAGAAAAAAGGAGTTGAAGCCGTCGTTGAGTGTTGAAACACCAAATGCCGAAGAGGAAGCCATCGAGCTAAGTGTCGAGGCCAAGGCCATGGCGGAGGAAAAAGTCCCCAACAGGTATCCACTAACATTACCTCGGAGTTGGTTGCACTTCTAGTTCTTTCAGGTTTGAGATTTCTGTCTGCATTTCTTGAAGATTGTATCTCATGCAATTGACTGTGAAGAAAGCCTGCCTCACTAGTCATTTGGCGAACTTGTGCTTGGAGATTTCACATGCCTCATACATGTTAAGGATTAGTTTATTCTGGTGAAGAACTAGCTAGAGCAGGGTGCCATAATATTGGATGCTTGTAGCAGGATAATTGAGGAGGTCGAATTGTCATAGGGCCTGTAGCACCTTACTTAGAGGAGGTCTAAATTGGTATGATGGTCGTGCAGCCTTAAGCCTGCATCATTCTATTTCCTTGCGTGCAGGCAATGTCTTTTAAGAAGTAGCACCATTTACCTACATATTTTCAACCAATACCTTTCAATAAACCTAACTTATACACATTTTCTACTTTTAAAAGTTCATCTTGGTTGTCTATGCGTTATCTATTTTTAAACCTCTTTATGCTCAAGATACAAAATTCGTTGGGAGGTGCCCATTTTTCCTTTTAAATATCTTACATGCATTACCATTCTGAATTGCATGTTACAATCCCAAGGGGGATTTGCCATAAAAACTCTAATAGGGAGACATATGGTGAGAGAAAATATACATTCACATAAAGCATATGTCCAATTTCCTTACTATGAAATGACTAGTCAACATATTTAAATAAGCTAAATACTTGAACTATAATTTATTTAATATTTATATATTGGAGAATTAGTAAATCTTGGAAAAAACAATTGATTGAATTATTGGTCATTGTCGATAGGTTTATAGCTTCTAAGAGGATTTTGTTCTTATCAGTTAGGAGGTTGTTCCTATTATTTAGGAAGTTGTTGAGATTTGGTTGGATGATATATTCTCTTTAACTAGTTAGCTTCCTTATGGTTTATTTTATTAATTGTGTTATTGTGTCAAAGATAGTTTCCTTATCTTGAAGCAACGTTTTATGTATTTATATTTGTACTAATATATTGTGGAATAAAGAACTTAGATCATTTTGTGTATGTTCAATAATGTTTATTGTCTAATTTTATAATGGTATCAGAGGAATACTAGATTGATTCCCTCTATGGGTTGGAGAAATGGAGAATAGAGTGTTATGATTTTGTGTATGAATGGTTTGTCCAAATCAATATATTGTTTCTTCATAAAATTGTTAAGCAATGGGCCATTACTATGAGTTTATGTGAAACAAAGTTGATATGTGAAGTGGTTATCACTAAGCTATGTGTTAAGGTTTATTCTGAATGGTGACAATCATAAGGAAGTAGTTGGAGCATCGAGGAATGGATATTAGGAGGCCCATTCACCTTATGCCAATGACCCATATGTCGAGAAAGATTTAGTTTGATGTGTACCATTGGTCAGAAATCAGTAGGGTCAGCGATTTGATGCAATTGTAGGTCGCACTCGAGTATGAGGTTAAGTGGTATATAACTCGTCCATCTTTCCATCCTTTGGTGTATATGAGCATGTAATCGCTGGTAAAGAAAGGTGCTCTCTTTTTCTATATTTTGAAGAGAAGCTTTTCTTTTCATTATGTTTAGCAGATCAAAAAAGAAGAGAAGGTTTTGTTTTTTGTCTTATAAAATGCATGGGATGTCCTAAATATGGTTGTTTCTCATTGGATGGAGGACTCATGACACCTATGCCACTCTTCC
>APFE031030286.1:2671-38818 GCA_000404065.3 Pinus taeda
AAATGTCCTTCAAGCAAGCTAAGAAGGATAATAAATTATCACCAAAGTATTATGGTCCATACAAGGTGTTGCAAAAGATTGGTAGTATGGCATACAAAATGGAGCTTCCTGCAGCTTCTAGATTACACCCAGTTTTCCATGTTTCATGTTTAAAGAAGGTTATAGGCGACAAGCTTCCAGTTCAAACAATATTGCCAAAACTTGATGAGGAAGGAAAAATTATATTGGAACCAGAAGCAGTCACAGAAACAAGAACTTGACAGCTACGGAATTGATCAATTTCAGAGTATCTTATCAAGTGGAAGAACTTATCTGCTAAAGATTCCACATGGGCTGAGAATTTTATACAGAAGTATCCATAACTACTCAAGCGTTGAGGACAACACTTTTTTGAAGGAGAGGGGCATGTTGGGTCCCTATAATACTAGTGTTAGGCTCCTATACTACTAGAGTGACCCCTTATTGTTATTAGTACAACCCACTTATTATTTTGATGTACCCATGTAGTGCCCATATTGTTACTATTGTGCCCCATAGAAGCCCACTATTATATTATTGTGCCCTTACATTATTATTGTTATGTAGGCTCTGATTATGTTATGACCCCTTAGACTCCTATATATAGAGAGTAGGTCTTTTCATTTGAATCATCCAAGAATTGTTCATTTATGTAATGTAAAGGAGGTTGCCCCCTCGAAGAGGCTAAATTCTAAGGTGTTGATCTATCTTTTCTATCTTTTCTTGAGCTGGTTTCATAACAAATTTTAACAGGGGTTGTTACAAATTTCTCCACATCGGAGTATTTTATCTTTGTGCTTGTAAGATTTATACTCAAGTAGTAAATCACATGTTCATTGTTTTCATCATCTTCTTGGACAAGCACCATAGAAATAGTATTATTCGAGTTAGCTAAGTATAAAAAATAATCATGACGATAATCATGATGATAATCAAGGGGGTGTAACAAAGATGTGTGAGTTAACACATCCTTCAAAGTGTCAAAATATTTTTGGGTTATGTAATCCCAAAGAAAAGGGAATCCCCTTTTTCAATAGTCAGGTGAATCCTTTAGTAAGTTCATCATAATTGGGTACAAAATGACGTAAAAAGTTTTCCTTTCCTTGCAAAATTTGGAGCTGGAAAATGTTAGAAGGAGCAGGCAGATTTAGTATAGCTTGAACCTTCAACTGATAAGCATGGATCCCTTCTTTGGATACAATGAAACCTAGGAGTCAACCAAATTCCACACAAAAAACAAATTTGTCAAGATTCAAACAGGTATTCTAATGTTTGCATCATAAAAATATGGCTCGTAGATGCATAAGATGATCTTGATGTTTCTTAGAGTGATCAGGTAAGTCATCAAGATAAGGCTGAACAATATGTTTGATGTCATGAAATGCATATGTCATGGCTCTTTGGAAAGTTATGCCGACATTTTTAAGACCAAAAGGAAGTTTTCGATAGGAAAAAGTTCCCCAAGGGAAAATAAGAGCAGTTTTATCTTAGTCAGAAGGGAGCATGTTTATTTCATTATATTCAGAAACTTCGTCCATGAATGAAAATATGTTATTATATTTGTAGATTTTTTGTAGAAATGACGTACCAAAAGACACCTTTCTAGCAGTAGGTTGTTCCTTGCAAAGAAAAACAAGAAGTTTGGTTGTTTTCAGTGGAAAAGCATGAAGAAACAAAGTATTGCAAATGGTGGAAACAATACATGAACAAGCATAAACTAAAACAAAGAGATAAACACACAAATAATGCTTAATCAAGCAAACAAGTCAACATAATTATGGAAAATGGCTCCCTTTATTGATTGTTGGTTGTAGAAAATGAATACAAATAATAGAATACTAACCACTTGAAGAGAATTCTTTGAGAAATGGTGCTAAAAAATCCTCAACAAGGAGGTTCTTTTCTTCACACTCTTTGCAAGATTCTCCTCTCTATCCAAGAAGTATCAAGCCTCTCTCAATGGTGAAATCTTGTCCACACTAGAGTGATGGATTGCTAAGAAGCAATTCTAGTAACACAATAATGCTCTACCTCTTCTGCTTCAACAATGAAATGAAGGTTTGCTCTGATACCGATTTGGCCAGCATAACATTGTATCATGTTTTGGTTCTGCCATGGCCTGTTTATATAGAATTTTTTGAATCCATCTTCCCTTTATTGGTTCATGAATGATAATGACTTATGAGTAGGAGACAAGATGATTCCAATGAGGGTTGCATATCTTCAAGGCGACTCGAATTCGGTTGTCCTTGACTGAAATCTTGTAAGGGAATCATCTTCCAAGTGTGGGAGGTGGTCCCAAATTGTTGAGTCATGCATTCCTTTGACTGCATGGATTTTGAAGGAAATATCACGTGTCACACAACTATCGAAGAAAAATTCATGCAAACATCAATTTTTTTAATTTCATATACATTTGACCTTGGGAGAAATTAATTTTTTGATCTTCATAATGTCTTCCACTAGAAAATCTTCACTTGTGCATTCTGTTGGATGACTTTGGGTGTCTTTTGGATTGTACAAATATGTGTACAATTTTTTGGTGTTAACAGTTTCTCACTGATGTGTGAGGTTAGGAGCAAACATATACCTGAAATACATCATGTTTTCTTTCCTGGCTGAGAGCCTGATCAACTTATGGATAGAGAGCATAAATTGATTCGAAGATTAGTAAAGAAACAACCTTAACTGAGAATAAAAGATATCCATGCTCTGAAAAAAGTGCTTATACGAGGTGGGCATGTCCCATGCTCGTTATGATGACTAGTGACTATTTATTACAATAATATATGAAATATTCATGTCAAGTCAGTGTTGGAATGGCTAGCATGCTTATAGCTGATGATGATAATTGTTGACACCCTCAAAGGTGCTTCTGACACATAGACAGAATCTAGAGCCCCCATGCATCAAGAAAAGGTGAAGCACTGCTAGAGTGAGGTTCTTATGGATGCATGGGTCTTCGACTGTGGGCAGATCCTACGCATCAAGATGTAAGCACTGTTCAATGAGGTGTTAAGTAATACTTGGGTCTTTGAATAAGTGAGAAAATTACAACAGTCATGAAGTACGAAACCACCCTAATATGAGAGCTTTTGCTGGTGTCAAATGTCAGGGGGACCGATGAAATCATTGGGAAATAATTATTCCCATTGTGCCACCCGAGTATGTCCCTGAGGGGGGGGAGCACCCGAGGAAATACCTCGATCTTGGAAGATGGGTGTTGAAGTCGATGGGAAAGAGGCATCAACTGCCCGAAATGCTGATTTGGGATATCAAGATGTGTAATGAAACATATTGTAATAGGGTAGGTCAATAAGGCATGTTAATGAAAGTTGACAATATGAATGGATATGGACAACTTGCCTGAGGTCGAAGCTATAATGTGAGTGGCGACAGTCAAAATAGTTCTTCTGAAGGTAGTGGATGTGGAGTAGGTAGGACATCCATGATAAGTGTGAGTATGTTCTAACTGGTGTGATAAGGGTGAATGAATGTGGATTATGTGTGAGCTTCGACCAAGGGTGACTAGGGAATGTCGTCAGGTACAAGGTATGAAAATATGGGTGGGAACTGTTTTTCTAAATAAAAATTGTACACTTTCAAAAAGAATGTAAAGGTGGTTTGGGATGTACATACATGGAGACAGGTACCCCATGAAAACAGTGATCTGCATGATGATGGAGGTAAAATGTGTTTGCGGAGGGCAGGGGCCCCATTGCTTCATCTCAATGCTAGGTTGATGAGTCGGATGAAGTGATGTAAAAGAGATTATGTTGTATGGAGGAATGATAGGCCCAATGTAGAACGTGGAAGAGCATTTTCCTTTATCTGTCACAAATGAGTAAGGTGGCCCTAGAGTAGGGTTGGTTAGTAGTAAGTGAAGAAAAGGTGAATGAGGCCGATCTTCAAGACATGTAAGTGAGATGGCTCTCAGGACGGAGTATATGGTAATGGATTACAAAGAATATGTGGGGGTCTATAACATGAGGTAGTCCATGAGTGGGAAGGCTTTATCGATGGACATGGATGTTTACCATGTGCATGGGGACGTGGTGGTAAACGTGGGTGAGATGATGGACCCTATAGTGCATTTTGGAGAAATGATGTCAGGATATGCAAAGCTTTGTAGGAATCCTATCATGTTGAGTGATGAATGATACCTGCCTTGTCGATAGCCACCGGGGTGCTGATTCTGGTGGGAATTTGCTGACATACCTGCAACTTCAATGACCAATACCCCAAGTGGAAACATCTTGATAAAAAAAATATGTAAGATGAAAATGGGATAAACAAGATGAATTTAAAAATAGGAGAAGGTGCACCTAAAGTGATGCTTTGAGCGTGCGGTGGGCCCAAAAAATGAGTTTGGGTTAAAATGGAAAGAAGGGTGCCATGATGAAGAGGATGTGGTCCTAATCCGTTTTTCTCTCATGGTTTTGAAAACGGAGGTCATGAGCTCCTGCACTGGGCCCTAGAAAATGTCAAAAAGGGCGATATATAGGGCAAAGCGGGCCCCATGCCACCTCATTTTTACTTTCTATTTTGGGAGACCAAAGTTGTTCTAAGAGCTACTTCTTATCGTTATGATCATCTTGTGCACCTGGGAAGCATAGCGGGTGGTTAGGACACATAACCCTACCTTTGTAATTTTGGTAGACGAGGTTAGGTAGGTCGTACAAGGGTGCCCTGTACGACCTTTTTTAGGGTGGAAAACTCGACCACAAGGGTGACTGAGTTTCTTTCACGTAGTATCCACATGTATTTCATGGATACACATGGTGACCCAACATGTAATGGGCTAACAACCACATGAAAGGCCAAAATTTGTGACGTCGTTTATTTGGTGACATCGTAGATCGACCTCCCAATGTCACGATTTTTGTGTGAAAACATGCAACCCTAAATCAAGTGTTGCCATGGTTTATGGTCTATCAGACGCGCACTAATTATGGGAAAAATGCGTGGTTGATTAACAATTGATTTTGGTAGCCTAGGAGGTTGATTTTTTGAATTTTGACATCCTTGATGGCAATATGGGCATGTTGTGGTGAGAGTGGGATTTGGATCTGCTACATATAGCGGTCGCAATGGATGTTGCTGCGAGTAGGACACTAGCACATTGGGGGTTTCTGAAGTTCCTTCAGAACCCTATTTTGAGGTCGCAGGATATATTCTTATGATTCTTGATTCAATGCTGGGATTTGGATCTCCATATCTTTGAGGAAGAATGATCTACCTTTTTCTACTGAGGTAGATATATACTTTGTGACCAAATTGGTGCCTTGTGGGGAAGTCTTGTCGCAACCCCTGCTGGCTGAGCATGTGGATATTTGTAGATGGGTGGAGGTAGAGGGCCACTATGGGCCCAACCCTTATGATGAGGGGTGCATCCACATTCCTTCAATTAGAGATCTCACCGAGTGAGTAGGGATGGAGATGATTGTGTGACTTGTAGGGTCGGTGTCCCCTCACCAGGTGTTGGGACCACAGATTGAAGTGTTTTTGAGACTACAAGCAGGCCACTTTTTTTATTGGGATGATTTTGCATATCGAGGATGGTATCTCAGCTGATAGAGGTACGACAGGGTGGGGCACGTATATTTTTCTATGCCAGCATTTTATGTAGCATTATGTATGAGTGGGTCATGATGCTCTGACCTTTTACAACAGTGCCACCAAGTCCTGCTAGAGACCCACGGATGAGACAGTGGGCGCCAATGATACCACTTTTTTGTGGTGATGATGTGTGGCATTATTGGAATGGCCAGTTGGAGGCTTGGTTCAGATCCAACCCTCAGATGATTCTCAAGTACTTGTATCATGGTGTGGAATTTACAAGTGATCCAAATATGGGGCTTCCTCCTGACGATGCTTGGGGGGTAACCGGTATGTGATTTGTGATTTCTGCATTTTTGTGCTCTTTTACATGTATATTTATGATGCATATTTTTGTATGATGTTGATATCATGTATATTTTCTTGCATATGTGGGACCTCGTCACCATCCATTATCCTACCTTGTAGGAAATGATCTGTGATGCATGGGTGTGGCTAGCGTGCCTTCTGTACCGCAACAATGGAGGGACGCTAGGGAGTAGGTATGACCTAAAAGGTCAGCGCAGCGTTGCTGAATCGAGATTGGTGGTCCCTCTGGAGAGGGGATCATCTCATCCACTTTCAAGGAAATGATGAGACTACGAGAGCGTGTTGAGGCGGCTGAGGCATGATCAACGACTTTAGAGGAACAACTGAGGGATTATGTGGATTCTTGGGGTCTAGTAGACACCCTGACGAGGGGGGTGCATGAGGAGGGGTGGGCTGGACTGGGAAAGGTGGTGGTGGGGATGATGATGGCAAATGACAGGGCACGACGATCGACTCTTTGACATCTCATGATGGTAATGGCTATGACATGTCCCATTCTAGCTCCAAATGAGGTCGTGGGTCCTTAGGCGGGAGGTGTAGGGGCACAACCCTAGATAGTTTTTTTTTTTATGTATGTACTTGAGAAAGCACCCATTATGAGGATTCTCCCCTATTTTGATGAGCTATTTTTCCTGCCTTGAGCCAGCGGATATATATATGATAATGTATATATGTATATATTATATATATATATATAATATATATATAATAATATATATATATATATATATATATATATATATATATATATATATATATATATATATATATATATATATATTATATATATATATATCTACATATACATATACATATACATATAGATACGAGATGTGATTTTTTTGGCTATCATGATGTGTCTTGAGTATATGCTTCTATACATGTGATGTATGTCTTCATTTATGCGATGGATATTATATTGATGCTTCATGTTTCTTGGTGGCGATATATATGTGATACATGCTAGTCTAGGATTTGATTAGTTATACGGTTGGCTACATGATTTTTATATCTTGGTATATGTGTAAATGTGATATGATCAAAACTATGGGCTAAACTTTGTGCATGCAGATGTTTCTAAAAGAGGCATGGATCGTGAACCTTGAAGGTTCTATTCAACTACAATACAACAAGTTGGGAATCAAGGAATACATGTAAGTGACTTATACCTAGATGGGAGGCATCGGCCAAGAGGCATATGATGGCATCGTACTTAGCTTGATTGTTAGTTGCTGACCCTATACGTAGTCCATTGGCGAGACATTGGCCCAAGCTACTGCAACGAGGTTTTTTTACTATCGAGAAGCAACATCAACGAACCCGTGGTGATAGGTTGGAAGATGATCCATCTGTGACACATGATGAAAGAAAGGTTTCAGAGTGCATCCATCATGAATTGGTCATCATAAAATAAGTCATGGTACATAAATTTTCATTCTAGGGCTACTTGCAATGTTATGGATGAAACTCTTTTAGATAGAACCCATTAACAGGATATTTGAGACAAGTCCCATTGGGCTCTGCTAAGATGTTTTCCCCCTTGAGGAGGCAATGTTTGATAAGACTGAGGGGTGAAGTTGCAGTCAAAAATGGCTTTTGTCCTCTTTTTGTGTGCTTCGTTATGCTGGAGAGATTCTCATCGATTTTCGTCAACATGTTCTAGCTAGACCAACCTTTTTTCTAAAGTTGAAGTGTCGGTGAGAATTTCAATGGTTGAGTGAAGTGCAGGAATAAAACACTCAATGGGGAGGATTTATTCAACCCCATAGACAAATTGGAAGAGCGTGATACCTATAGATGATTTGACCATTGTGCGGTACACCCATAGGGCTGAAGACACCATATGGTGCGTGTTCTTTTTGTTGTAGTTCACCATACGCTACAACATCATTTTGAGGAATTTGTTGACAACTTCTACCTAGTCGTTGGATTGAGGGTACCATGGGGAAACGAACTCGTGGGATAAACCAAGGTGTTGGGATAACTCCTTAAATATTTCATTTTTCGAAATTTTTGTCATGATGGGATACCAACTCCTTAGGAACGCTGAACTGTGTTATGACATGGTTAAAGAGAAACCATGCAACGATTTGTGTGGTTTTATTGTATGTGGGCATGGCCTCTGCCCATTTGGTGAAATAGTTGATGACAACCACAATGTAATTATGGTTTCCTAATGATGGGGAGTTCCAGGTCATGAAGTTTATGCCCAATTTGTAGAAGGGGCTGATGACAATGACTGAGTGTAGGGGAGTTGATGGGGCTCATGCCTTATGAGTGTATCATTGGAACCACTGACATTTCTTGGCTTCTTGAATGTATTCATGGAAAAGGGTGAGCTAGAAATAACTGGCATGGAGGAATTTATGAGCGGTGGCTATTCTCGAGAGGTAGCCACCACAATCCCCATTGTGGCAATCATTTAAGACCTTCTCATCTTGTTCATGAGTAAGGCATCGACGAAGTATGGTGTTGATGCCTCGTCGATAGAGGAAATCCCCCAGAAGGAGGTAACGTGGGGCCTGATGGCATATGCACCTCCAGTCGTCACGAGTAAGCTGAGGTTTGTTGGAAAATCAGAAAGGCGGTAAATTTTTTCTTGATCTTGATAATTACTTGTGATTTTTCTTATTGTTACAATTATTTATATCCTCTTTCTTTAGTTCATCAAGAAATTACCAAAAATAGCAGCACATAAAACAATTAATACAAGATGTAGGCACATGCCAAGGGAAAACCCCCCTCGAGGGGAAATCCTAGTCAAAGCAATTCTTCCTTTCAATAGTATTCATTGGGACTCTTCACCCTAGACCTTGCCCAAACATTCCCTCCATGCCAAGTCAACCTCCAAAAGATTGACCTCTTCCCAGCAACTTCGACTATGCAGCAACCAATAGCTTCCAGCAGCAATCCAACTTGGAAGACTTCATTCTCCCAATCTAGGGCATGAAACAGAGTGATACCACCACCAAAATTTTGATTTTTCTATTCTCCGTAGACTCCCCCAAACTCGCATTTACTTCAGCTACCTGACAACAAACTTTCCCAACTATAGGATTTTCACACTTCTGCCCAACAATAGGATTTTCACACTTCTGCCCAGTAGATGAGAAGATGAGAAGTGATGCACCGAATGAATTCATATTCCTTCCTTTTATAGGCTTCTTGTAGGGTAGCATGTGTCCTTATTCTGACTTGATCTTCTCTTAGGCAAACATGGTGTGGAGGCTACATAATTCATATTTTACTCAATACTTAGCCTTTTCACATGATTCAAAAGCCCAAGAAGGGTCTCTTTAAATGTACAATAATTCTATACACGTAGGATAAATCCTAGAAGCCTTCAATGGGGACTTTAACCTAAAACATGGTGACCCATGCATGAACCCATGCTTTAATAAGTTACAACAACAATAATAAAAACTATTGTCTCTATTATTTTGACAAGTACATTACATAATGACTCAAGTACATTATTGAAGACCAAACATAGTTACTTTTTCCAACACTTCCTCTTAACTAGGGAGGTATTCATAATGTACATATAAAATAGAAGATCTCAAATTATATGAACCACGAAGAACTTTAGCCACCACAATGTCATGGACTAGATTCCTGACCAAGGCAATCTATCCAACTAGTCACTCAACAATTTAGGAAACGTAATGCCATGGACTAGATTCCTGACTAGGGAAATCTATCCAACCTGTCACTCAAAAATTTAGGCACCACAGTGCCATGGACTAGATTCTTGAACATGGAAATCTATCTAGGTCAGACTAAGGTGGAATCAGCTTTCAGCCCCTCTAGGTACCATCAGGCTTACCAGCTTACCACCAATCCAAAAATCTAGGTGTGTAACCAAAACATAACTCAACACCACCTTTCCAACTTCGGGAACTCAGGCATCAACACAAAGTACCAGCCAGATGTCTCCCTAAGCAATGCTTCACTCACAAAAGCTCAACACCCCTTGATCTAGTAGATCCAAGAATAACCAATCTCTTCCAATCAAACTAACTGGTAACCAATATGCTTTCCTTAGAGAGATTCACCTGTATAAACATAGCCCCAATCAATAACATACTTTCACAGGTATATAATCAAATATAAACCTTCGGGCTCTTCTAGGCAATAGATGTTTCTTCTCAATTCTCCATAGTAGGACTATCAACCAAATCTTTGACAAAAGATTCCTCAATCATACATTTTTCTTCCTACTCCATGTGAAAAAACATCTTCTTCAATCGAATCCTTCTTTTCTTCTTTCAACAGCACTTCAAAATTCGTTATCTAATTTCCTTTTCCTATTCATGGCCTTCACTCATACTTACGATTGTTATCCCTAGTCTAGTGCATGGCACATGACGCAAAGAACCATATTTGTCACTCCCTCTCAACCAGGAAGCACCTCTTTATTCTAACTCCTCTTAATCTTAGGGGATATCTTCTATTCATGCTTCCTTCAGGAGATCAACTTCTTATTTTCGACATTGGAGAAACTTTCATGGACTCCAACTATTTCATTAGAGTTATTATCATCCTCATCATGCTTGTCACATTGATCATCTTCACCAAGTTCAATATTGTGTACCAACGCAACTTGCTTGTCACATCGAGCGTATTCACCAAGTTGAATATTGTGTACCAACACAAATTTCTTGTCACATCGATCATCTTCACCAAGTTGAAGATTGTGTACCAACACAAATTTCTTGTCACATCGAGCATCTTCACCAAGTTGAAGATTATGTATCTACATAGCTTTTTTGTTACATTGAACATCTTCACCAAGTTGAAGATTTTGTGCTTGCACAACTTAGATAGAAAATACAACCAAAACTATAGAAGCATGATCTTAGCCATATCAAAATGACAAAAGAATTTCATATATATATCAGATACCCAGACTCAACAATAGACATATACTCTTCAACGTCTTGCTAGGTAATTTGTCATACACCCTAGAATACTTCATAACAACACTTATTCCATCTAGGGTTTCAATATATCTTCTAAAGGTATGACATACATTACTACAACAGATAGCAAAACCTAGAAATAATTCACACAAATATGGATCTACAAATCATCTAACAACCTTCCAAAATACATGTGTTAGAATTCTCACTAGGGATTCATACAAATCCTAGATTTCATACAAAAGAATCAATCAAAGTCAATCACAGCTTAGTCATTAACCTGACTATCTTCCACTAGGGTTAGTTCCAAACCCCTAGATTTTCAATCAACCATTAATTAGTCACTAACATGAACAACTACTACTAAGGTTATTTGTAAACCCTATATTTTCAAGAAATCATCATACTCAACCAAAAATTCAAATTTCAACAATTTTATACAAATCTCAAATCATCATATTCCAAAGATTTTACTTTGACTAAGATTTAATTCCAAAACCTTAGATTTCCAATCTCAACAATCATTACATGCATAAATCTCATATTATTATATTTCACACTAGACAATGTCACTACTAGGATCTAAACCCTCGATTTTTAGATACCATCATCCTAGAATTTTAGACAAGGACTTCCATAAAGTCCTAAAACTCATGACCATCAGTGACTAGGTCAACACACATATCTAGGAATTCATAACCATACATAAGCACATCATATGTACAACAACATTAATACATCTAACCTAGACCAAGCTAGGGTTTCAATCAAAAGAACATATCTATACATGCTTATATTTCACTATCATGCAAATACATTTCATATCATGTGTTAGTCAAACCCAACTTCACAACAAAATCAAATTTGACTACACTAGGGTTTGATCGGACAAACACACACATACCAAAGAAAACATTTTTAAGACAATGTAAGGGTCTTGCTCACACATTCCACAAAACCCCAATGATATAGGGTTCCAATGTAGAATCATACATTCCACCAAACCCCAATGAGCTAGAGTTCCAATCTAGAAACATAGAAAACCCTATATTACCAAAACTTCAAAGGTTCCAAAATTTTATATCTTATCAATCCATCCTAACAAGTTAGGCTTTTCTGATCATACCAAAATCACAAATATGAAATCATCATTAAAGATTTCAACTAGCATTTCACAACATCCCTAATTAGTTTAGGGTTTCATACATTTACAACAACATACCCTTTGGTTAGGGTTTTCCAAAACCTATCTAGTGTTCTACCAAATCAAATAAGAGTGGGGTGGGTATATTTATTAACAGATGAGTCACCCAAATAAGAATCATTAGGATTCAATAATGCTAGTCATAACAAGTTTACTAATAGATTGTCAAATGAATAATATTGTCAATCAATGAATTTGTCAGGACAGGTGGTAAATCCTCAAATAAGATTATGTTTATTCATTTAGGCTGATCATAGATATATACATGAGGGAGTGATTGCTGAGTTTCATCTCCTGATGATTCTCCATTTTCTCTTATTATTTATTTACACTATTTACAATTATTCACCCAATCCCTATGATTAGCTGTCAAAATTCCCTCCCTTAATCTGAAGGGATGTTGGTGAGTCCAAGCATCGTTCTAAATCTTTCAATATTTTCTCTTCCAAGTACTTTGGTGATGTCTGCAATCTGCTCATTAGTGGAACAATGGAAAAGATAAATTGTTTTGGCCTCAACATGATGTAAAATCAGATGATATTTTGTATTGATGTGCTTTGTTCGATCATGGAACTTTGGGTTCTTGGCCAACTTTATTGCAGAGGTATTGTCAATCATGAGTGGAGTCGAATGTACTTGTTTTACATGCAAATCTTCCATAATTTTCCTAAGCCACACAATTTCTTTTGTTACCTCAACTGTTGCCACATATTTTGCCTCTATTGTGGAATCTGCTGGAACTGATTATTTGTGTGATCTCCAAGAGACAGCTCCTGATCCAAGACTCATAGCATAACCAGAAGTAGATACCCCAGTTCCTTTGTCTCCATCGAAGTCTAAATTAGAGTATCCAATCAAGCTAAAGTCGCCCACTTGTGTATACTTGAGTACAAAGTCTTGAGTTCCCTTCAAGTACTTTAGAACTACCTTTCCAGCAGGCCAATGTCCCTCACAAGGATTTTGCATAAACTTGGAGAGGATTCCAACAACAAAAAAAATGTCTAGTCTGGTAGTAGTCAGGTAATTGAGACTTGCTACAAGCTGTCTATACTTTGTTGCATCCTCAAATTCTTTTCCTTCAATGGATTTGAGCTTTAAGTTTTGTTCCATTGGATTAGTCAGAGGATTGCACTTAGCCATGCCAAACCTGTTCAACAAATCTCCAATGTACTTCTTTTGAGAAAGGAATATGGACTTCGTATGTTGAGTTACTTCAATACCAAGATAGTAATGAACATAGCCCAAATCAATCATTTCAAAACTTTTCCTCAATTCCTTATTTATGGATGCAATGTATCTCTCATTGTTCCCTGTCATCAGAAGATCATTTACATATACCACAATATATACAACTATTTTGCCAAATTTCTTGACAAATAAAGTTGCATCATCAAGATCATAACGTTTGAAATTGAGTTTCATAAGATGCTCAGATAGTTTTTCATACCAGGTTCGTGGTTCTTGTTTGAGGCCATACAAGGATTTCACAAGTTTGCACACTTTATGTTCATGTCCTTTCACAACAAATCCTTCAGGCTAGGACATACAAACATTCTCTTTTAGATCTCCATTCAAGAAAGCAATTTTTACATCCATTTGATGGACTTTCTAACCATTTTGAGTTGCTAGGACAAAGAGTGTCCAGATGGTAGCCCATTTTGTTGTGGGGGAAAAAGTCTCCTCATAATCGACCCCTTCCTTCTGTGCAAAACCTTTTTCCACAAGCCTAGCTTTGTGCTTGTCAATTGAGCCATCAGCTTTATACTTGTTCTTGTAGACCCAGTTGCAGCCAATTGGTTTGGTTCCCAATGGATGATCGACCAGCTTCCAAGTGCCATTCTTTATCAAGGCATCATACTCCTTTTGCATTGCTTCTTTGATTTCATCATGAGAAGAAGGTTCTTTGAAGGAATTTGGTTCAAAATATGTATACAAATTCAATTCACAATCATAAGAAACATCCCTATCAACATGTGAATCAGAGTCATCTACATCAGCTCCATTTTTCCAGGTTGAATTTCTAGTTCGTGTCTTTCCAACCTCATCGGAATGAACACTTTCAAGTGTCTTTGTCAGCCACTTTGGGGGACCTTTCTGAGATGTTCCAGGCTGCTCAGTTGATTGAGTTGGGACTGAATCAAGATTGAGTCTCCCAATTCTGTCAATCACATCACTCAAAGTATCATCAGTGGTTGGAGTTTCATGTGGGGGAGAGAGTGCTTTAGAAGAAGATTCCATAGGTTGATCCAGTATAGGAATCCCCCCTTCAAGATGTGGAATTTGATTATCAAATTCTTGAAATGATTTTGCATTTGTGAATCTATCCAAGTGATCAAGTTGCTGCTCAACAACATTGTCAGATTTGGATGATTCAAGAAAGATTACATCTCTAGATACAACAAATTTTTATTGACTTCATCATAGAGATTATATGCTTTGGAGGTGTTTGAATACCCCAAGAAGATACACTTATGACTTCTTGCACCAAGTTTGTTTCTATGTACCTTTGGTATCAAGGCATAACATGTGGAACCAAAGACCCTGAGATGCTTTACCGACGGAATATGCCCATACCACATTTCATAAGGAGTCTTGTTTCTAATAGAATTAGATGGACATCTATTCTTTACATATATAGCACATAGAACTGCATCATCCCAAAACATCAATTTTACATTCTTGAAAAACATCATGGAGCGCAACATATTTAAGATTGTCCTATTCATTCTTTCAGCTACTCCATTATGTTGGGGATTATAAGGCATAGTTGTTTGATGTTTGATCCCATGTTGGCGAAGATGGTTTTCAAATTCATTTGAAGTGTATTCTTTTCCATTATCAGTGCAATTAGAGCCAATATGAGATTGTCCATCATTTTCAATCCATGTATCAAAGTTCTTGAATGTTTAAAAAACATTTGATTTGTTCTTCAATAAATAAACCCAACACATTCTGGTGTAGTCATCAATAAATGTCATCATATATTTATTTCCATTTGTAGAAGGAACAGGAATTGGACCACATAAATCTAAATGAATGAGTTCAGTTTTCTATGTGCCTGGAATGTGAATCATGAAAAGACTGTTTGTTATGCTTTCCTAGAATGCAAGCATCACATTGCTTAAGTTTCCTAGGAATTGTAGGCAAACCAGTAACACCATTTTTATTCAACAAGCGAATGTTGTCATAGTTCAAGTGTCCAAATCTAGCATGCCATAATAAACTTGATGGAAATGTACCTTCTTCATAATGAGAATTGTATGAGAAATTGTGTACACGAGCAGAGGTGCCTTGCAACTTGAGAAGCCTTTCTTCTTCTATCCCCGTCATGTAAAGTGAGTGATCTGATGCTTTTCTCACCTCAAACTTGCCATCAAACATATGAATGGAGTGTCCTTGCCGGCGAATGTGGACCAAGTACAACAAGTTTCTCCTCAGTTGTGGGAGATATAAAACATGATGCAGAAGAAAGTCTGGAAGACCAGACAATTTAAGCTTGATTGTGCCAAGCCCTAATGGCTTGAGTTTTGATATTTTTGCAAAGTATACTGCTCCATCAACATTGTCAGTAAATTCTTCAAAAAAATATTTTCTAAAAGTCATGTGGCAAGTTTCTCCTGAATCAAGCAACCAATCATTTTTCCAAGAAGCAAGTGAAGCATTAAATAAGTCTTCATTTACTCCAATATTACAGTGTGCCACAACATAGTGAGTGGATTTAGGTGCTTTACCTTTATCTTTGCCATTAATTTTACCTTTGGGTTGGTTTCTTTCCTACTCAATTTTTCCCAAGGCAACTTACGTGTGGATGCATCATGTGATCCATCTCTATTGCAATGTATGTAATGCAAATCTGACTTTTCTCCTTGAGAGTGTCTGCCCCTGCTACCTCTGAAATTTCTTCTTCCTCTTCCTCTTCGACCACCTCTTCCTCTAGACGAATCTTGAGCAAGATTATTCTCTCTATGTGCAAGACACACAGCCTCTTCACAAGACTAAGGAGTTGTCTTCTTCCCAAAATCTTTCTCTGTTTCAACAAATTTTTTCACAAGGAAGTCAAAGGTAATTCCTTTGAGGTTTCCATTTACTTGCAATGACTCAAGATAATTTGAGTAAGTGCGATAAAGTGCCTTGACAAAAGCTATTAGAGGAATGTCCAGTTCAACATTAGTGACTTTGATATCATGCATAATAGATTTTACTTCTGATGCAAGAGCAAGAGGATCATCATTTTGTAATTCAAGGCTAAACAATTTAATCATGAGTTGAACAACTTCAAGTGCATAGTGTGAGTCATAGAGTTCCTTCGGTTTTTGTAAGGCTTCAAAAGCATTTGAAAATGGCAAAATATGGCGACTCACCTCTTCATTTATTGATGCTACAATCAAGGCATAAGCCTTGTTGTTTTTATTTTTCCAAATGGCGAATTCCTTGCCTGAGGTAGGTTGTTCTCGTTCTTTGTCTTCGTCTCCAACACACACTCCTTTCCACAGCTCATTAAAAATGAGAGTGTGTTTGATTTTCCGTGACCATTCTATATAGTTCTGCTTTCCAGTGAGAACCACTCCCACAATAGATATCAATGAATTCATTTTAAAGATCTGTGTACTATAAAAAAAATATACTTCTACTGCTAATAGACAATAACAAATTGCACCTCTGCTGGCAATATGTGTAAGAACAAATACAATGTAATATGTATAAACAGAGGTATTACTAGGAAAGGGAGTATATGGGGATGTGATCTTAGATCTCTCGCAACAATCCACCCAATAAAATTTCACAATAGTAACGCAATACTCAATAAGAATATATGGAAGAACTATGGACGATAACTGAAGGAATTGGCATGGTTGTGTATTACGTATGGAGCAACGACGTTGTGGAGAGGAGAGGCCATATGGAGCAGCAACAGCATGGAGAGGAGGGCTAGTAGCATTGTGGCTACATATTACATAGAGCAACAGTGGCGGCATATTCAATAGAGCAACAACAATGCATTTATATAGATGTGCATCCTAATGAGGATAACAATGTAAAACATGAAGAAAACATTGCAGATGAGTAGAAGGAAGAAAAGAACAATGCTACTTCTAGAGAGGATTCCAATCCAGGAAAAATATTTATCGGCGGTCTTTCAAAGAGTACGACTACAACTGCAAGAATGCTTCTATGGGCCAGATAGCGCACCAGGACTGCTGGCAGCCTTACAAAAAGTGCGTTGCGAAGTAAGGGGAAATGTAAGCAGAATGGTATGGGATCTGGGAGCTATAAGGGGAGGTACACCAAGCATTACACCAGTTATCATGTAGAGGGCAGAGAACTGAAGAATATGGTAGACTGTAGGAAATGCAGGACAAAATTCTAAAGAATGGCAGAAGGGAGTTACAATGGCAAACTGTAATGCCAAAAATGGAGTTGGTTCTGATACCATGTCAGGCCAGGAGGTAACTCCTCAAATGAGATTATGTTTATTCATTTAGGCTTATCATACTTATATACGTGAGGGAGTGATTGTTGAGTTTCATCTCCTGATGACTCTCCATTTTCTCTTATTATTTATTTACACTATTTACAATTGTTCACCCAATCCCTATGATTAGGTGTCAACAGAATTCAAGTCATACCTTTGTTTCTTGACTATCTTTGTCTTGAGAGATCCTCCTTCTTGTGGATGTTTTCCCTTGTTTTGAGAGATCCTACTTCTTACAGATTTTTTCCCTTGTCTTAAGAGATCCTCCTTCATGCAGATGTTTTCCCTAATCAAGACAATAAAGGGAGAATGGTGATTAGTATTTAACATAATCAAAACTAAATGAATGTGTGAGCCCAAAAACTAAAAAGACATGAGATACTTTTTTTTTTTTCCGGAACAATCTCATTAATGGCTAAGAGACCATCCCTGAGTCCAGCTATCTTCACAAAGAAGATTTCCACAATATCTTCTTTAGTCATATTCGTAGTCCTCAGCTCATTCTTGAAACTTCCTACTTGACCAATTTTCTTAATAGTGAACAACTTCTACAAGCCTTCATACATCTCCTGAGCATGATCGATGTTAGCTATGAATGGGACAAGGTTGTGTTTTATCCCTTCTACCATCAAAGTCATAGCCACCAATTCTAGATCCCTGAATTTCCCTTTGTTGGCATCACTGGCTTCCTTTGTAGACTTATTTACATTTCTTTTAACCAAGTCTAGAACCTTGTTCCTCGCGAGGATTAGGTCAATCCTTTTCTTCTAGGATCTGAAGTTAGATGCTCCTTCATGCTTGATCTCCCCCTTGATACAGTTAGACATCCTCCTTGAATATGATAGTATCCTACCCTAAGATAGTGCCTATGAATGGATCTACCTTTTTTCTTATTTCTACACCAAAATCTTTGATACCATGTTGGAAAATCAGAAAGGAAGTAAATATTTTCTCGATATTGATAATTAATTGTTATGTTTATTATTTTTAAAATTCTTTATACCTTCTTTCTTCAATTCATCAGGCAATTACCAAAAATAGTAGCACATAAAAAATGAACACAAGATGTAGGCACATGCCAGGGAAAAACCCCCCTTGAGGGGCAAACCCAGTTAAATTAATTCTTCCTTTCAATAATATTCTTTGAGACTCTTCACCTTAGACCTTGACCAGACCTTCCCTCCACACCAAGTTAGCCTCTAGAAGATTGACCTCTTCCCAGCAACTTTGACTATGCAACAACCAACAACTTCCGGCAGTAGTCCAACTTGGAAGACTTCGTTCTCCCAATCCAAAGCATGAAAAAAAGTGATACCACCACCAAAATTTCGATTTTTCTCTTCTCCTTAGACTCCCCCAAACTTCAATTTACTTTGTCTACCCGGCAACAGGCTTTCCAAGCTATCCACTTCGCACTTCTGTCCAACAACAGGATTTCTGCACTTCCACCCAGTAGATGAGAAGATGAGAAGTGATGCACCAAATGAATTTGTAGTCCTTCCTTTTATAGGCTTCTTGTGGGGTAGAATGGGTCCTTAGGCCGACTTGATATTCTCTTAGGCCGACATGGTGTGGAGGCTACATAATTCATATTTGACTCAATACTTAACCTTTTTACATGATTCAAAAGCTCAAGAAGGGTCTATTTAAATGTACAATAATTCCATAGACCTAGAATAAATCCTAGAAGTCCTCAATGGGTAAATTTACCTAAAACATGGTGACCCAAGCATGAAACCCATACTTTAATAAGTCACAACAATAATAATAATTATTATTTTCTTTATTATTTTGACAAGTACATTAAATAATGACTCAAGTACATTATTGAAGACAAAACATAGTTACTTTTTCCAACAAGGTTTGAACTTTTGAGTTTGTAAAAAGAAGAGGATGTTGTCGTACCAAGGGTCATCTATTGATACTAAGAACAAATCTTCATCAGGGAACGCATCATTAATGGGGGATCCTTGGGTCTATGTTGGGATATCATTGATGAAATTAGTGAGGATAAGGGCCTTCTTGCTCTTGGGGGAGGCAAACTAAAGATCAAATTCTTGCAAAATAATGACCAATCGAGTGTATTTTTGGTTCATCATATGATGAGTGAGAAAGTACCAGATAGGGTTGATATATGCTATTACGGTAGTGGTCCGTAAGATTATGTAATGTTGAAGCTTCTGTACAGAGTGGACGAGGACTAAGGATGTTTTTTCAGCTAGATCATAGTTAAATGCAGGCCCGAAGAGGTTCTTGCTAACATAGTAGATTGCGTTCTCTCTATTATCAGGTCCTTCTTTGATTAGTACCCCAACAATGGCTACTTCGGATGCTGAGAGGTATAGGGTATAGTCCTTATGATGGTTAGGAGGGCTAACCATCATGCGTCTTTAGGGCTTCAAATGAGCCTTGAGCCTCCTGGTTCCATTGGAAAGTGTTGAAGAATCTAGGGAAAACATAAATTAGGGAGATTATTCTTAACATGATAACACTCTGTGAAGTTCTATTTCTGTTGTATATTAGCTTGATCTTCATTTTATTATTAGTGTGTGTTTGCTTCATCAAACTATAATCAAAACAAAAGAGACAAGAACACAAAATATTTGGCTTTCTGTCATGGCCAAAACCTCTCCCTCTTAGAGAGGAAAACCCGCACAAAATTCTTCTTATAGAGATTCCAATTGACGAATACCAAGACCATGACCCTTGACACATTCTGCCACTTCAAGACCAAGACATCAATCCTCCTCCTAGAACAATGCTGAGATCATCATGGTTGTTTATGCTCTACTTAGGTTACTTTTGCACCTTTACTTGTTGCTCCTCCATTGGAGATCATCATTGTTGTGCCTTTATTAAGATCACCATTGTTGTAGCACTGAGACCTTTACATCAGATCCACTGAGATCATTTGAGACAACTGAGATATGAGAGTTATATCGAGATCAAACTCATGATCCTATAATTATCATATTCATGCTAGGATCAAGAATGTATCATAGAGATCCTTCCTTCTCATGAATTTATTACAACTTATATTACAGTGATCAACAAGTATACGACTAAGACATAAGTCATTATATGTTGCGTCTATCGGGAACGTTAATATCATCACAACTGTGACTACGAGTATGCCGAGAGGATATATTATCTTACTGTGGGATCATCATGATCCTCTATACTGAAACTGAGATCATAATAATTATGTCGAGGTTATTTCTCTATCTTATTATTCTGAGACTATGATAGTTATTGCCATCACCGAAAATTCCTTCAACATGGTTAGGATTGAGATTGTTTATATATATACATGTAGAGACTGTATCTCTTCTTCCACAGGTATGCCGAGTTTGTAGTAAACCCGAGATACATATATATGTATTGATTTGAGATAGGTCATCGAGATTGTGACACTGAGATCATTACCTATCATCGATACCATAGAAAGGGCTTCACTATCATCAAGATTGCGGCTTACTATCCATCTGAAACTTTGTCTGCCTGCACCTAATACCCAATCGAGGTGCAGTCAAACCCTTCACCGAAAATGTCTGCAGAACTGCTCCTCCATATATGCAAAATTTCAGAGGACTGACCCTAGACGAGTGTTTATAGTGGTTTGTGCCACATATTAGAGCCGACGTGAATTCATGAACCGACATGTCATTTTAACCAAGCCGACATGAATGCCATTTATAAATTTAATTCAATATTGAAGCCGAATTGATGATTGTTGTATCAATTTGCTTCCAGACTTCTTGAGCATGCCAATGGAGGATTGTTCTTGGTCATGGAGGGCTACTTTGACTTAAAAACATTTTACATAGGCTCTTAAAGAGCTTCTTTACACATGACACTCTTTGACATAATAATAAAATCCTAAAGACATCAAGAAGAAGTCTTTTGACCTATGACACTTCTTGCTCATGAAACCCATGTAGAAAGATACACAAAAATAATTTATTCTCTTTATTACATCATTTACAAAGATCATGTCATTATGAAGACTGAACCTAGTTACACTTTCTTCAATAGAAATGGATATCCTGACGAAGCAAGTGCAAGAAGCCATGTGCACTGGTGGCATAGTCAGGGACAAAGAGACGTAAGAAGTTAGCCTTGCCTTGAAAGCTTTGGAGCTGCTTTAAAGTTTTTGGAGGTGAAATTTCCTATACGGCTTAGAACTTGAGATGGTTGACTCTAATACCTTGCTAGGAAACAATGAATCCTAGTAGTCATCAAGCATTAATGCCACAAAAAACACACTTGAGAGGGTTCAAGCATAGGTTATATTGTATACATCGTTAAAATACCATACGTAGGTCCTCCAAATGGCCATATCACTTTTTGGATCGTACGTTAAGGTTGTCGAAATAGACGAGAATGAGATGAGCCAAATCATGGGAGATATAATTCATGTCTTGCTGGAAGTGGCCCCAGTATTTTTAAGGCCAAAGGGCATCACTCAATATAAAAATGTGCCCCATGGGGTTATGCAAGTCGTTTTATATTGATCAATGTGGTGAATCTAAATATGATTATACCTAGAGAACCTGTCCATGAAGGATAGGGCCTCATGTCCTGCACAAGCATCGATAACTTGGTTGATGAATGGCATAGGGTAATTGTCCTTAGGACAGGCCCTGTTTAGATCTCGAAAATTAGTACAAACTTGTATGGTGCCCTATTTTTTCATGACAGGTACAAGGTTAGAAACCCAAGATGTGTAAGCGATAGGATAGATGAAATCATCTTTGTGGAGTTTCTCAATTTCCTGCTTGATCACTTTTGCCTTAGAGGGGTGTAATTGACGTTGTTTCTGCCTAACAAGGTAGGCGTGAGGCCAAGTGTCAATATGATGCTCCACAATGGTGGGATTGATGCCTGGAATTTCAGAGTAAGCCCATGCAAATATATCCCTATATTCTTGGAACAGAGTAATGTATGAGGCCACCTCGTTCTAAGAGAAATCTTCCCCAAGCAAGATCTCTTCAACTATGCTAGGATTTTTGAAATATGAACCTTAATGGTAGGTGAAATATATTCTATGTTCCCTTCTCAAATGTTTTTTGTGTCGGGATGGGATTCTTAAACCAATATACCTATCTTGGAGGCAGGAAATATTTTGATTCTACAGCGTAAATATAAAGGCTAGGTGCGTCAATAGGTACAAATGATTTTTCAGGTAGAAAGTACAAGCGATGGTGTATGGTGTCCCATGGATATTTAGGTTTCATCATGGATTTTACAATATCTTCATCTAAATGAAAAATATTATCTAGCGTTGAATTGGGTTTTGCAAGGCCTTGAGGTTGGAGTTCAGTCCTAGTTGTGCTAGTCGACAAGCAAGAATAGGATTCAGTGGTTGATGCCATAGAACCTAGAGAATTTGATAATGCATAGATAGGATGTGTCTACACTGTCGGTGATGGTACCACCGATGTGGTGGGTTTAGCAGTCTCAACACCAAAAAATGATGAGCAGACAACACAAATCATGGTTCCTATGGATGAGGAAATGAAGTGTATGTGATGTTGTGTGTCATCAGCATTAGGTGCTCGTAGAATTTTTGTAATAGTGGGTTGATGACGAGTGGGAGGAAGTTATTGCAACCTTGTTGGTGTACAAGGAGAAAATTTTTCTTCATCAATGGGAGGTTGAGGCTGAATCCTACTCTGTCAAAATGTTTGTAACATATTACATGTCTCAGAACTATGAGAGGTACTAGTGCAAATACTGCACACATGACTAGTACTAACACTAAAAATTGTGTGAGCATAAATATCGTCTATAGTATGAGATGATGACGCTTGATTGGTGTCATGATGTGGGGAAATCATGGCTGTTGACAACCTCTAGATATTAGTATTGGCTTAACGTGACTTCCTAGTGTGGTTTTGTCTCAATGTTGCTCTCGCTTCTCGAAAACGTGGAAGGTACTGACAATTCCTCGTGTGATGTGCTTGAGAGAAGATGTGAAAATGAAAATGTGTGAGTCTCTCTTGCTTTGAGAGATGGATTTGTGGGTTGTGAACTAACAAGTGAAATATGTCTCTTATCTTTCCCAATTCCCAACATTGATTCACTAGGTGGTTGGGTCTATCGCACAGAGCTCATGTGAGGGGTGTTTTTGTCCGGGCGGCCTAAGATCATTTTTCCTTTTTTTTTCCAGATCTAGGCCGATAATGGTGAGAGGAGAATTGTTGATGGGGACCTATTTGAACTGTCGACTATCATTTTTCCTCAAATACATATAAGATGGACCCAAATGCTTCATTCCTTTGTGGTGTGGTGTGATCCGGTCATTTGGTATATGATCCGACTAAATTAGAGTTCTCAGCAATGAATGGCCGCATGAATCCCAACATAGATCAAAATTGAGGAAGATAGGGGAAGTGACATATGTGATGGTTTCTAGTAAAAATTTGGCAAGAATGACATTTGTGCCTCGGTTTGTTTCTTTGGTCAATGCAGGTAACCAGACACAATGGTTGAATGGCTGTAATTTGGGACATTAGTTTATGAAATTGTCTGGTTTGTCGCATAAAGCACTTGTGGAGGTATGTTGGGGTGTTACTAATTTTGGTTTCCTCCAAGCATGGAGGGAGGTTGAGGGACCAGAAGAGGGATATAAGCAAGAAGCTTCTTCCCTCATGACACAAAAAATGGATTCATACCCATCATCTATTGGTAGTGAAGGGGTATTGGCTTGGGTTAGTGCACCTAATTGATCTAAATATCAAGGGATTTCGGGGAAATGATGAGTGTAATGTCTGTATTTCGCACATATGGTGCATGCATGGTTGGTGCACATTGCGTTATAATCCGTAGGTGTGATATTTTCTCTAGCAGGGGGAGGAGGGTCCCTGGTGATTTTGGGGCATGCAAAAGGGCTTTGAGATCATCTAAATCAAGGAACATATTGGTGGGGTACCCAACTACTTCACATAAAGCACAAGGTGGAGGTACCGTATAAGAGGAAGCATTTGAAGCTTCCACATTCTTGCATTTTTTCTTATCCCTTTTTTTGGCACCGACTAGTGTCGATGTAGGTGTTTCTTATTTTGGGGTGTTATCCCAAGGAGTTATAGGAATGACACCCGTTGAGGTGATATTTGAGCTTGCCAACATGGCCTGAGGGGACAGATACCAGACCTGTATTGCTAGAGCCATATTGGGTAATGAGAGCATTGCAATGACATGGTGCAAGACAAAACGAGGTGGGGGGATTAATAACGGTGTTTGGGTGATAGCATATGGTAAGAAAGAAGGATCAAGAACAACATTGATGCTGGTATATGAAATTGGTTCTTGATATTGGAGGGTGTTTGATGATTGAATCATGCGCACTGGGGCTCCTGTGACTGGAGAAATATCATCTATCATAGGTGGGTCTCCTAGGAATGTCCTAAGGAGTGTAGATGGATTAAATTGGTCAAGGCCAAATTCAGTGTAAGTGGTGACCAATTTGGGAGAAGATCCGACGAAAGATAGCACACCATCATGTGTAGTTAATGCCTTCTTCTCATAATATGTGAGTTGGTTGATTGTAATAATTTTCCCATCATGGGGGGACATCATTACCCTAAATACTGAAGATGGTACTGCCAACATTTCGTACATATAACTTCAGACTAGAAGGACATTATAATCCAATTGTGAGTCCAATACTACGATGTCTATGAGCATGGTTTTAACAACCAGTTGTACTTGAACGCCTTGGTATAGGCCTACGGGAAAAAAAGGGTGCCCATCGTACGCTTTGAGAGTGATGTCAGAAGGTTTGAGTTTGGGTCATCCAAGTTTTTTCCAAACTGATTTGGACATTATACATGTGGATGCCCCTTCATCGACTATGCAACAATGGATTGTGATATTCTAGACTAACACCAGTGTTTGAAAAGCGATGGTTGATGGTAGATGTGGGGTGGATTTATCCAAGTCAAAGACCATTACACAAGAATCATCAAGATCCATTGCTCTTAATTCAAAAAGTAAGGCTTTTCGTTGGGTTGGGAATGGTTGCAAAACTTCCAAAGCTAACATAGCTGAAGGAGTTTGTGCTAAGTCATCGACTATGCTATAGCTTTGGGCAGCCTTTGAGTTTTGTCCAGCGTGTCGTAAAGGACCTTTAACTATCTTTTGAATGGGCTCGATGGCGTATTGAGGGATTGTTAAAGGTGTTGTATCTATTTTAGTAGTGGAGGTGGAAGCATTGGTTTCTAGTGGAGTTTCGTACTCTCGATTGCGCATCTGTAGGAGAACATATTATCCTACCATGTAAATGTTGTGGTTTTAGGCACTTTGGGAACTTCCTCCATAAGGGTTTTGGGAGTGTTCCTGCTATGTGCTTACCACTCCTTGGTGGGGGAAGGGATGTTGCATCAGTGCAGGTTGTTTGTTTTTCCTTCCTTGCCCCTCATTGTCTTTCATCATTTTCAACTCAGGGATTTGAGGAAAATGATGGTTGTAATGACCATACTCACCAAAAACGGCACAAGCATGGTTAGTATGTAGACTCGTATTTTTTTTTTTCCTTTTTTCGTTTTTATTGGTTGGTCCCTGGCTTTGTTTCGGGTTGAGGTTTCCCCCAGTTGATGCTTGTGGAGGTTGTTGTTGATTGCCCCCTTAGCCAAGTTCTCCTTTTGGATCCCTCTTTGTTTTTTTCTTAGCAACATTAGGTGGGTTAGCTGTGTTCAAATGTTCATTTGATTGTCATTTTTTAGAGAGAGAAGGATGCACTAGATTAACCCCTGCATTAGCTTGTGCTAGTGGGTTATTATGTTGAGGTGTGGGGTAAGAGAAATATTGATTCCCTTGTCCCTGAATGGCATATGAATTCTAGGGAGGAATTGGTTCCATGTTCCTAGGGAGGTATGGGCCACGTTACATGGGAGGATATTGGCCACCATGCTCAGGTTGGTATTAGTTAACCTTCATAGCAAGATTCTACATAGGCATAGGTTGTCCAGGGTAATATGACGTGTGGTGTGGTGGTGCTATGGCACCAAATGGTTGGCCACTATAATTATATCCAAGGTACTGGAAAGTGTTTCCAGAATGACTTTAGGCTATGGTCCCTATTAATTCATTGGCAACATTGGATGCCCCTGGTGTCTCTTGAAAAGTCTACAGGTGTGGGGCGTCTGGAAGCACATGGTAGAGATATCCATACTGGGTGTATGTAAGTTCTAATTGTTGAGCTTTTCTAATGGCCTCTTCCTCATTATGTGGGGATGAATTCACCATGTCTTTTGATATTTCCAATGTGAGATATCTCAAAAACAGGTCGAGGAGGAATTTGCCTTCAAACTGTGCTTTACACAAGCTACAATGTTTCAGCCACTCATGGATATGATCCGATATGTGTGTATCAGGTGTTTGTTTGAATTGGGTGAGGAGTTCCAAGATCGAGTCATGATGGACCGAGAGCTGGAGGAATGTGAGGAATGTTGTAGCTAGGGAACTAAAGCTTCCATGTGATGCAAAAGGTTGGTCAATATACTATTTCTCTACTAGCCCAATAAGGGTGCATTAAAACATTTGTAATTGAATGGTATCATCTATGATACTATTGGATGAACACCACAAGTGAAAAGTCATGACATGGTTCCTTGGGTCTTCTCCATATTTCCTTCGAATTTTAGAATGTCTGAAGGGAGCTTGGTGGGCATGGCTGGCCAATTTTGGTCATGCACAATTGGGTCATTGGTTAGCTTTCTTAAATTATGAAGGTTTAAAGTGTTGAAATATGGAAACAAGAATATTTCAATTTAATTTGTCCTTGAATTAAATTGTGAATTAAAATCGAATTTAGTCTTAACAACTGCTTGGAAATAATAAATTAATTTATTTTAAATTAATTAGTTGGAGAAATTCAAGTTAGAAGTATTTCTGAAGTCATGCAAGAGTTATCCCTTAAATCAAGGAAATAAGATTGAGTTATATTTGAGTTGTAATTAGTTAACTCAATTTACTGAGTTAAGTCTAGTTAAATTAGTTCCAAATTGTTTGAGGAACTAATAGTGAGTTAACAGTCAGTTGATGCATTAATGCACTCAACTAGTGCTACTCCAGTTAACTGAAGATTCCCTCATCCGAAACTCATACATGTCTATTCTGAGAAAGACCCAGTTGAGACTAAAGTTCAAGGACAGTGTACTATTAGTTGCATGTGTTTTCTCATGGAGAAAAATCATGCATGCAGTCAAGGATTCATCCTTGAATATTGCGCAATTTTGGAGGCCTGGTTTTCCACTCGATAAGAGGCTAATCATCCACAAGGAACAACGCAAGGAAATAGGAGCTTGGAGGGTAGAGAGGAAGGCTGGAGAGAATCCAAGATTGCCTTTGAGCATCTGTGAGGATTGTACTGAGAGTTGGCTAACTGTGAGAGCTAAGGCTTTGTATAATTCCTATGTATTTCCACCACGTATGATAATACAATAGTGTGGGGTTTTTAGCTGAGGCTTTCCCCAAAGTATTTTCACATGTATTGTGCCATTAATTCTTCTTCTTCTAGTTATATTGTTCAGCTCAATATTTAAGCTTCCGCAAATTGATAGTAGAAGTAGGTTATAATATTCTGCTTTGATTTATATTTCATTACCAGGTTGACCTATCATAGATTTTCTACATGGTATTGGAGCTAGATTCACAGTTTTTCTACATGGTATCAAAGCTGTGAATAGTATACTGAGAAAATAATTCGAAGTTTTAAGTTCAGGGTTGCAGGTGAAATTCGAATTCATATCATACTTCAAGGTTGGCCAATGGCGTTCTATGGATTGAGACTCGAGTATGCCTTGGAAGGTAGCTCGAATTACATATCATGGAAAGATAGAATGGAGGCTATATTAGAAGACAATGGCTTAAAAGAATTCATTGAACAAGAAATGCCAAAGACAGCTTCAACTAATGCACAAGAGTTGGTTGAGTGGAAGAAGTGTGTGGCGAAGGTGAGACAGATCATCCTTGAGGAAGTTTGTGTCCATATTGTCTCGAGTATCCATGGGAAGGATACACCATTTTCAATGTGGAAGACATTGAAGGACCTCTACCAGAATAGTAGTGACCAGAGGAAATTGGTGCTCAAGGATAAGCTTCGAAGAATCAAGATGGAGAAGGGTGATACTATTTCCACATATTTGAGCAAGCTCACCACCTGCAAAGATGAGCTTGGCAGTGTGGGAATAACTACTGCCGATGATGATATGGTGAGCCTCGCTCTCCTTGGCCTTGCAAAGAGTTGGAATGGCTACTAGGACTCTGTGAATGGAAGGGAGAAACTGTCGGATTGAGAACAACTGTGGTCAGATCTTATGCAGGAGGAGATTAGGAGGAGCACACGAGATGGTTCTTCATCCAAGAATGATGATGAAGAAAATATGGCCTTAGAAAGTAAGGCAAGGAAAGGGAATGGGAAGGCTTCCCATTTCAAATTGAATTCTTTTCATGGAAGGAAGAAGGGTGACATGTCTAAAGTAAGATGCTTTAATTGTCACAAGATGGGACATTATGCGACTAATTTCCCATTGAAGAAGTCCAAGAAGGGATCCTTGGAAGAATCGGAAGGTGAGGCATTAGCCTCTTAGCTCAAAATGGACTTTACCCTCATCACATGCATGGTGTCATCGATGATGGGTTGTGTCTGGTATCTTGATAGTGGATCCTCATTCCACATGATCAGTGATAAAAATTTATTCAGTGCCTTGGAGGAGAAAGACCTCAATATGGGCATGGAGATGGGTGACGACGGAAGGTATAGTGTTTCAGGAGTGGGCATGGTTGCTTTTCAGAGGGAGCATGGAGCTCCTCTCACCTTGACAGATGTGATGTATGTGCCTAGACTAAAGAAGAACTTAGTATCAGTCGCGATGTTGGAGGACAAAGGCTACGATGTTGTCTTTAGTAAAGGAAAGGCGTTCCTAAGACACATAGCCACGGGTCAGACTAAGAGGATAGGGATTCGGGTGAAGAATCTCTATAAACTAGAGGTAGATGATTATGCAACATTGAGTACAAAAGTAGAAATGGTGCAATGCCAAGATATTGGCGAGTTGTGGGACAGGCAGTTGGGCCATTTGCATCATGGGGCTTTGAAGATAATGTAGAAGCTATCTACAGGACTTCCCAAAGGTAAAATTGAGCAAGTTGACACATGAAAAGGTTGTACCTTGGGAAAGTACAACAAGTTTTCCTTTCATGCTCAAGACAGTCGAGTAGAGGCTATACTAGAGCAAGTTCTATAGAATTTCCCACTGTAGATCAACAGATTATGCATATACTAAAGCAAAATACAAGATCTACTTCTACAACAAACTTGCGGAAACTTAATCGATTTTGAGCAAGATCAAATAGAACACATATAACTGAGAATGAGAAAGCAATCAGACTGAAACATAGAAGAATACTCTGGGGAAAGCCTCAGCTAAATTCCCCAATTTATGTATTATCATACAAGTAGAAATATGTCCAGATTACACAAAGCTTTATCTCACAAGCTATCTAGCTCTCAGTGCAATCCCTCTGCTTCTCATAGACAGTCAAAGGCCTCTCACAATCCTTCTCCTCTGCCCTCCAAGCCTCTTATGTCCTTGTGCAGTTTCTCCTGGCGTCCAATGCTACCACCTATGTGAATTCACTTCTCACACTTCTCACTAAACTTAGAAGTAACTACGCAATCCTAAAGGAGATAATTCCTTCTGCATGGATGAGTTTCCTTTATAGGAAAATTCCTCCAATTGATATTACAATGTCCCTATCCTTAATATCAACCGGGTCTTTCTCTGAACTGACATGCATTGGTTATTTATGAGAGAATATTCAGTTATCTAGAGTACACTAGTTGCATGCATGCATGCATTAACTGACTGAACTCACAATTAGTTCCTCAAACTATTGGAACTAATCTAACTAGACTTAACTCAGTTAACTGAGCTAACTAATTACAACTCAAAGTACAACTCATCTTGATCTCCTTAATCAAGGGATAACTTCCTCAATCAAAGGGGAAATTGTTGCATGTCCTCACATAGACTTCAGGTTTGATTTTCTACAACTAATTAACTCAAGATAAATTAATTAATTAATTTACAAACAACTACTAAGATCAAATTCGAATTTTACTTCTCAATTTTAGTTCAGGGACTAACTAAAATTGGAATCTATCCCAAAATTGTATTTATAGCAACGTTATTTTTAGCATTTCTATTTTATCATTCCTTGTTGCTATTTCCAATGCTAGTACCTGAGATGCTATTTATAGAATTTCTATTTTTAGCACTTCTTGTTGCCATTTTCAACACTCCCATCAGAATGATGCCTTTTTCATCAAAGTCTCTGATTGTTATTGCCTCTGTCGACTAAAAACTCTACACCTCTGTGCTCTTCAATATCTGACTACTCTAGCCTTTGTCACTTTGATCTCTGACTGCATCAATCACATTGATTCTTGCTACTGCATCCATGCTGCTACTAGTCCTATATCCCAGCATGTATCTACACTGCACCTCCTCTCATCATGTTGCATCATGTTGCCCACTCCTACATAGCAACTCAGTTACTAAGAAGTAAGTAATTGATCTCCCAACTGACCTCCCTGTTGGGCTAGAAACATCCTATGATGTTGAAGCTTCCTCTGCCGCTCCATCCGCATCTGTCTCTACCCACTCAGCTAGTCCTGCTACTCCTCGTCAGGGCTCCCATAGCAAGGTCTAATCAAAGAGGTTGGGTACCTCAATGATCCTGCCCCTATTCTAGCCTTTTTGGGACTGTCACTCCACATCGCCCCACCTGCTACCTAGATGTATGGATGCATGTGATCCCTCTGCCCACTTGGCTCGAAATTTTCCCCTATTAGAGGTCTTTGCATGAGTGGATGCCTCCACTCGGTCTCCTCTCGGCTTCTCTAGTAGTGGTTGCTCCACAACCTCTTAAAGCTTCTTCACCAATTGTGGCTCCTCCATAATTGTCTGAGACTTCTTCTAGAATTACATGTTGAGAGGTAATTTACTCTCCCTCTCAACCACCAAGTCTTCATCAGTTTCCTTGCTCCTCAAGGCTCTGCATGCATCTTGAACCTCAAGAGTATATAGGTTCTTGACTCATGAACCGATCTACTTCACCTGTCTCGTGGTGACGTGTCTAAGGAAAACCTTTCCCTTACTGAAGACTACATCATAGCCTTTGTCTTCCAGCATTGCAATCGATACCAAGTTTTTCCTTAGTCCTGGCACATACTTCACATCTTTCAAGGTAATACGAGCTCCATGCTCCCTCTGAAAAACAACTGCGCCTACTCCTGAGAGACTATGCTTTTCATCATTACCCATCTCTATGAGTATCTGGAGATCTTTCTCCTCCAAGGTACTGAACAAACTCTTATCGTCGGTCATGTGGAATGAAGCTCCACTGTCAAGAAACCAACCACATCCCACCATGGATGAAACCATGCATGTGATGAGGGTGAAATCCAACTCGAACTGTGAGGCCAGTGCCTCACCTTCTGATCCTTCCTTGGATCCCTTCTTGGATTTATTCAATGGACAATTTGTAGCAAAATGGCCCACCTCATGACAATGAAAGCATCGCACTTTTGATTTGTCAAACTTCTTCCCACCATAGGAAGAACTCGATTTGGGATGAGAATCCTTCTCCTTCCCTTTCTTTGGATTACTCACTAAGGTGCAATTTTCTTCATCCTCCTTAGATGAAGAACCATCTCTGGTGCTTCTCCTTATCTCCTCCTACATCAGATCCGATCAAAGTCATTCCCAATCTGGCAGTTTCTCTCTTCCATTTACCAAGTCTTGGTAGCTATGCCAGCTCTTAGGAAGACCGAGGAGAGCAAGAATCACCATGTCATCATCGTCTGTCGTGATCCCTACACGTCCAAGCTCATCCTTGCAGGTGGTGAGCTTGTTCAGATATGTAAGTGTCGCCCTTTTCACACTTGATTTTCCGAAGAACTTCCTCTAATCACTGTTGTTCTGATATAGATCTTTCAATGTTTTCCACATTGAAAGTGGTGTCTTCTTCTCATGGAGGCTCGAGACAATGTGGTCTCAAACTCCCTCCAAGAGGATTCTCCTCGCTCTAGCCACAAATGTCTTCAATTCCGCCAATTTTGTAGCATAAGCTGCTGCCGGCTTGGGGACTTCTTGATCAATGAAGTCCTTTAGACCGTTGTCCTCTAATACTACTTCCATGCGATCCTTCCAGGCTATATAATTCGAGCTGCCATCAAGGGCGTACTCGAGTCTTAAACCCTTGAACGCCATTGGGGAAATTTGAGATGTGATAAGAATTTGAATTCCATAATCAGGAACTTGAAACTTCGAACTTATCCCTTTTTTGTATACTATTCTTTGCTTTGATCACCTTTGCTTTAATACCATGTAGAATTTCCCACTCTAGATCAAAAAATTATGCAATATACTAAAGCAAAATACAAGATCTACTTCTACAACAAACTTGC
The DNA here is from genome assembly GCA_000404065.3 of Pinus taeda. Taxonomy (NCBI): domain Eukaryota; kingdom Viridiplantae; phylum Streptophyta; class Pinopsida; order Pinales; family Pinaceae; genus Pinus; species Pinus taeda. Next base: position 35,695 of record APFE031030286.1, read on the forward strand.
GGAAGCTTAATCGATTTTGAGCAAGATCAAATAGAACACATATAACTGAGAATGAGAAAGCAATCACACATGAAACACAGAAGAATACTTTGGGGAAAGCCTCAGCTAAAATCCCCGATCTCTGTATTATCATACAAGTGGAAATATGTTTAGATTACACAAAGCTTTAGCTCACAAGCTATCAATCTCTCAGTACAATCCCTCTGCTACTCATAGACAGTTAAAGGCTTCTCACAAACCTTCTCCTCTGCCCTCCAAGCCTCCTATTTCATTGCGCAGTTTCTCCTGGGGTCCAATGCTGCCACCTATGTGAATTCACCTCTCACACTGCTCACTAAACATAGAAGTAACTACGCAATATTAAAGGAGATAATTCCTTCTACATGGATGAGTTTCCTTTATAGGAAAATTCCTCCAACTAATAGTACAATGTCCATATCCTTAATCTCAACTGGGTCTTTCTCTGAACTAACATGCATTGGTTATTTATGAGAGAATATTCAGTTATCTGGAGTACACTAATTGCATGCATGCATGCATTAACTGACTGAACTCACAATTAGTTCCTCAAACTATTGGAACTAATCTAACTGGACTTAACTCAGTTAACTGAGCTAACTAATTACAACTCAAAGTACAACTCATCTTGATCTCCTTAATCAAGGGATAAATTCCTCAATCAAAGGGGAAACTGTTGCATGTCCTCACATAGACTTCATGTTTGATTTTCTACAACTAATTAACTCGATGAATTAATTAATTATTTCACAAACAACTGCTAAGATCAAATTCGAGTTTTACTTCTCAATTTTAGTTCAGGGACTAACTAAAATTGGAATCTATCCCGAAATGCTATTTTTGGCATTTCTATTTTATCATTCCTTGTTGCTATTTCCAACACTGTTACTTGAGATTGTATTTGTAGCAATGCTATTTATAGAATTTCTATTTTTAGCATTTCTTGTTTCCATTTTCAACAAGTTCATACTGATTTGTGTGGACCATTCTCGACGGAATTCACAGCGAAGCAAAGGCATTATGTGATTTTCATTGATGACTATTCTCGTAAATGCTAGATTTATTTCATGCAGAAGACCAAACTTTCACAAAGTTTTGTGAGTTCAAAGCTTTGGTCGAGAAAGAGTTAGGGAAGAAGATCTAGGGCTTGAGAAGTGGCAACGGTGGAGAATATGTCTCTTAAGAGTTTAAGAAATTATGTGCAATGAAAGGAATTAAACAAGAGTTGATGACACCTCATAACCCACAGTAGAATGGGGTGGCTGAGAGGAAGAATAGAACTATTGTAGGGGCAGCACGGGAAATGCTGCATGACCAAGGCCTACCACTTCACTTGTGAGCTGAGGCATGCAACACAACGGTCTATTTGCATAATAGAAGCCCACATTGCATACTTGGGATGAAGACACCAAAGGAAGCTTTCTTCGATAAGAGATTAGATGTGGGTCACTTCAAGATCTTTGGCTCATGGTATATTTCCATGTGGTAAAGGATGCACGGAAGAAGCTTGAGATGATAGCAGAGTTTGGGATGTTTATGGGGTACACTGATACACCTCACAACTATCGGGTGTACTTGTCTACCAGTCGGAGGACAGTGATGTAGAAAATCTATTGTAGGTTAACCCGATAATGCAATATAAATCAAAGCAGAATACTATATTGAAAATTATGGAAGAACCTGTTATTGTTTTGAAACCAACATTTTAGACTAACTAGGTGAGTCCATCATTAGGGCTGTCAACTGCAAGTTTGAGAAGAGAGAGGGTGGATGCATGGAGCGATTAATAGTTGATAGTTGATGGTTTAATGATAAGAATATAAATGTCGGCTATTTATTTGTTTAATTGCTAATTTTAAGACTTAATTTAAGCATTAAAATTAGCAAGTAAACAAATAAATCACTGATATTTATATTCTTATCATTAAACCATCAACTATCAACTATTAATCGCTCCATGCATCCACACTCTCTCTTCTCAAACTTGCAGTTGAAAGCCCTGATGATGGATTCACCTAGTTAGTCCAAAACGTTGGTTTCAAAACAATAACAGGTTCTTCCATAATTTTCAATATTCAACCAACTTGTATGGAATCACTCTTTAACAGAATATTATAGCCTACTTCTACTATCAATTTGCGGAAGCTTAAAGATCGAGTGATCCGGATTTAAACAGGAACGCAACAAATTACCGAGATAACCATATACACAAAGATGCAGCGGAAATAATACTTCATTTCATTAATGGAAAATACTGAAACATGCTTACAATCAAGAATGGAAATAAACTAGCTAGGGCGATGGTAGCTTATCTCTGAGAAGAGATGTGATGGCTACATGCCTCTGAACTGTGTTACAATGAGGCTCGAAGGTCTATTTATTGTTGAGAACAATGAAAAACCCTTAACTCAAACCCTAACCCTAGAGATGAAACGCCAAACTGTGGGCCCTGTTTGGGGGTAAGTTGGTACATCAACTTCCCGAGGTCGTAACTTTAGCATATGATCTCCGTTTGAAGCGTACAATAGCTCATTAGAAAGATCTATCCGAGCACTATCATTTTTGGAACGGGCAACATCAGTCCATTCCATGGACCCATGTTCCCCTCGGATTCCCCAAAAAACATCATTTAGGGCCTCAAAACGGCTCCGGAAGTTCAGGACCCGAAAAACTGCTAAAAATAGTAAGTTGTGCTACAATTAAGGAAACTGAAAATGCTGAGAAAGACAATGGTGGGGGTCCAGGTGGACTTGGCAGGTGGCCACCAATATCCACCTGGATCATTCCTCCCCCCTTAGGAAGCAATGGTCCCCATTGCGTTGAGCTCCCATGAGATGAGGAAACTTCTGCTGAACCTGTTCCCTGGTGAACCACTTGCCCTGCTGAAGGAGTTGGCCTGCTTTGACAACTCGATACAGTTGGATATTCTGTTGGCGAGTGTTCTGGATCTTTGTGTCCATGATCCGATCAGTTGTAGCTTGTTCCATGCAATCTAGATTTAATTCTGTGGGTTGGAGTTGTTTTGTAATGTCGGATGTGTCTAGCAATGGTGGAAAGTATGGCCGAAGGCGGTCCACATTGAACACTGGGTGCAGGCCAAGGAATG
>APFE031030286.1:42722-118274 GCA_000404065.3 Pinus taeda
CCATTAGAAGTCAAACATTTAACACTTCGAACACGAAATTTGAGTGAAATTTTCTCTCATGCATGGAATTAGAACTTGTAGTAGAGAAGTAAGGAGAGTAGAAGTATTAGAAGTCAAACATGTAATGGTTCACAAACTTTGATTAAAATTTTCTATGATGCATAGAACTAGGACTCGTCGCACAGGGGTAAGGAGTATGCTAGTTTTTATTTTTGCCGACGGGTTGATGCCTTGATGGTCCCCTTGAGCCTTGATCTTTGATGAGGTCCCCCAGCCTTGAGCTTTGATGGGAGTCCTCTTTGATCTTTGAAAAAAGGTTAACAAAAAGTTGAAAATGTGGAAAGTGAAGTGGGGCCAATATTTTAGGATGCATTTTGAGTAAAAATGGCTGCAAGAAAAAGGCCAAAAATAGCCACAAACAAATGAGCAAACATGGCAACACGCAATAAGGGATGAGCACACGAATTTAAGATTCCTAGTAGCCTTGTTACGGATTTGAGGTTAGGGAGCCAAGGGGTAGCCTTGCCTCACTAGAGTGGTTCCACTCGCCTTGCCATATATTTGAGGTTAGGGAGCCAGGGGGCAACCTTGCCTCACGAGAGTTGTTCCACTTGCTCTTGCTAACACCCTGTGGACCTGAGGGAACTCACTTGACTCCGAGCCCATTCTTGATGATTGGGGGTGTCCCAGGTTAGGGAGTCGGGCCGCCTTGCCTGGCCTCGATGGTTGCACCCAAGTGTGGGCATGAGGGGGCCACATGGAACCCAAACCCATCTGCCACATGGGGTGTCCGAGGTTAGGGAAGCCTTGCCTGGCCACGATGGTTGCACCCAAGTGTGGGCATGAGGGGGCCACATGGAACCCAAGCCCATCTGCCACATGGGGTGTCCCAGGTTAGGGAGCCTGGCACATTGCCTCATCCCTGTGGTCAACAAGGTGGTCATGAGGGTGCGACCAAGATCAAGATGGGATCAAATTTTTAGAGATACAAATTTTTCTTTAAATTATTGATTTGAAGTTATTAAATTTATATAATATAATTTTAATTTTTAAATATGAATATCAGATTTTAATGAGTGTTGTTTTTTAAATGAAAAATAATTATAAATAAAATAGCGATCAAAATAATATTTTTTCAAAAATCTTAACCATTATCATATTAATACTTTCAAATATTACAATTTTAATACTAGAAATATTTGTGTTTTTATAAGAATTTAATATTTATGCATAAATAAAAAAATTTTTTTTTTCTTATTAAATTTTATTTACAAATATTTAATTAATAATATATTATAATTTGACTGGTATGGTGTTTATCTAATGTTTTTATTTTTATTTTTATTTTGGGATTTATTATTTTTTTATTAGAGACTGGATATAGAATAAGGGCCTTACAGCCTAATCATACCTATAACTAGAGATGGAAGTTGGTGCAGAGAAATAAGGAGTATGTTAATTTTTATCTAAGTAGAACCCGTGACAAAAAGTTAAAAGTTAAAATGGGATATAACCAGTTTAGGCAAAGTTTCCAAAAGTTGGACACTTCAAACGCCACAGCTATTAATATTCAGATGTTGAACGCTTCAAAAGCTGTGGTTATTAGTATTCAAACTTTGAACACTTCAAAAGCTGTAGCTACTAGTATTCAAGCGTTAAATAGTTCAAAAGCTGCAGTTACTAGTATTCAAACGTTGAACAGCGCATGACAGAGAAGTAAGGGGTAGATCCGAATTTTGTGATCAAATGTTTCAAGTTATGCTACCGATGACTTTTTTACTAAATTCAAATTCAATTTCATTTTTGCTCAATTTAATTTCATTTTAAAATTGGTTTTGCTACAAGATTAGCTGAAGAAGTTTTACTATAAAGTCGCTGTGCTGCAAGGTTATTGTAGCCTGCGAAAGGAAAAATTAAAGAGCGCAGCCGTCATCAATACTCCTGCTCGGTACCCTTTTGCGCTCAATCGCTATATATTAAATTTGTTTCAGTCTGAACTGAATCGCCATACGGACGTCTAATGGACAGAGACTTGAGATCCATAACAACCCTCATACTCATCGTTTCTCTTTTCACAGCGAATCTCATACACCATTCAGAATGTCGTTACTTGGTAAATCCTTTTCACTTTCATTTTTCTTCCACCATTAACCCCTGTTGAATAGCCGTAAGAAATTTGATTGTTTTCTGTTATTTCAGTTTTCTTCCGCCATTAACACCTGATGGATAGTAGTCAGAAATTTTGTTTTCTGTTATTTAGTTTCTTAACAGACAGATTTCATTTAAACACAGATGATATTGGCATGGAAAGTGAGGAGGAAGTAATGAAACAGGTACCAAACTCTTCCACTGTCCTCGTCCTTTCAATTTGTTCTCCTCCATGTCCTTACATAAATCTGTGAATGAAACTGCAGGTCAGCGCAACTACAACTCACGATATGTTGAAACAAATGAATAGGTTATTGCTGGAGGTTACTACTGATTACAAAGGAGGAGAACCAAGTCGGCCTACCACTGGTGCTACTAGAGGACGACCAGGGGAAGGCCACTAACTAAATGTCAAGCACTCATGTCAGTGTAAGGTAGAGTCAGAGTAGAGAGCCATGAGAGCCATGATGCCATGATGTATCTGTTGGAACGAATAATTCAACCACAGCTTGTTGTCTGCTGGATGTTGGAGAAAGTAATTCCAAGCACAGCTTGTTGTCTGCTAGGTGTTATGGTAAGTTTCAGTTGAGTTAGTTGGGTTCTAATTCAGTTTACTTCAGTCATTTGGTCAGTCATAGTAACTTCGCTTTTTTGTTCAGTCATTTGGTCTCCTACAGTAAGTTCGCTCTTTTGTTCTAGTTTATTCTTAGTATTCTTTCTAGTTTATTCTCAGTCTTCTTTCTCTGCGTCTCCATTCTTGTAAGTATCGTTTAAGATTGTGCATTTGCACTGTCATTGTCATTGTTCCATCATTATTATCAACGACACTCTTTCTGTATATTGATCTTATCGCTGAGTTAAAGTAGTCATAAATCTTATTTCTGAAAAAGAGTAAGATGTCCCCATCTTACTCGTCTTTTACCTTCCCATCTATTGTTCAACTTTTGCACCATTGCATTTTTCCTAATGCTTGCCTCGATATATTTTCTGTGATGGCTACTTCAATCATCAATCCTGAACGATGACATTAGGAGGGCGACAAAATTTAAAACCCAGTTGACTGGCAAAATCCTTACGGGTCGATTGCTGATCCCCATGTTCATATTCTTAATCAGCAAACTCCGTAACCTTATCTCTGTTACTTGCTCTAAACTAGCAATCTCCATAACCTAATCTCTGTTACATGGTCAAATGAGTTTTGGTTATCTTAGTTGCTCATTTGTTTTACAAATGGTTTGACTTTTCAATCATAATACATTCTGAAATAAAAACTAATAGCTTTTGAAATATAAAATAATAACAGTAATTAGATTCTTATAGTTAAATCAGAATTGAGATATTTTAGAATTTGGATTTCTCTTTATTTCTGATATAATTTGTTTTTGATATTTTGATTCTTCATGTTTTTTTATTAAGAAATATAATGTTTAAATTTTTTTTCTTAAAAAGTGATGTTGTCATCTTAAATTAACTCTTTATCAATAAATAATTGATTAAAAAATTATCTTTCAATAACATAATTGTGTTAAAATCTTAGATATTTACTATAAATAAAAAAAAACAAATGACCATAACACAAATGATTTATTAAACCTAGAATTTTGATATGAAATTGCATGGAATATTCATAATATAATCCTTGGAACTTAAACCAAATTTCGTTGATAGGGCATGCCATAGCATATGGCATGCCATAGCATTTGTATATATGCGACATGACTTAATAGATCTTATAGGACATACAAGATGACCAAAAAGTAAAATCGGTGAATCTTATCAATAAAAACTCAAAATCAGACTAACTAATATGGTTTATGTTATGATTTACATAATTTAATATATATTACTCAATCTAAAGAGAACTTATATATTTTACCCTAGGGAAGTGCCACATGATCAAAGATGACAAAAATAAAACTTTCGATCATGACTCCTAGGTTTGCGACATAAGAGCTCAGCTTCAGCACATTTCTAAGACGTAATGAGTACTTTTATTAGATGATAATATGATCCGGATTTAAACAGGAACACAATAAATTACATAGATAACCATATACACAAAGATGCAGCGGAAATAATACTTCATGTCATTAATGGAAAATACTGAAACATGCTTACAATCAGAAATGGAAATAAACTAGCTAGGGCGATGGTAGCTTATCTCTGAGAAGAAATGTGATGGCTACGTGCCTCTGAACTGTGTTACAATGAGGCTCGAAGGCCTATTTATTGTTGAGAAACAATGAAAAAACCCTTCACATTCCAAAACCTAACCCTAGGAAATGAAACGCCAAACTGTGGGCCCCGTTTGGGGGTAAGTTGGTACATCAACTTCCCGGGGTCGTAACTTTAGCATATGATCTCCGTTTGACGCGTACAATAGCTCATTAGAAAGATCTATTCGAGCACTATCATTGTTGGAATGGGCAACATCGGTCCATTACATGGACTCATGTTCCCCCGGATTCCCCAAAAAACATCGTTTAGGGCCTCAAAACGGCTCTGGAAGTTCAGGACCCGAAAAACTGCTAAAATAGTAAGTTGTGCTACAATTAAGGAAATTGAAAATGCTGAGAAAGTCAATGGTGGGGGTCCAGGTGGACTTGGCAGGTGGCCACCAATATCCACCTGGATCATCGAGCTGAACAATATAACTATAAGAAGAAAAGTCAATGCATACACATGAAAATACTTTGGGGAAAGCCTCAGCTAAAAAATCCCACTATCTATATTATCACACAAGGTGGAAATACATAGGAATTATACAAAGCCTTAGCTCTCACAGCTAGCCAGCTCTCATTACAACCCTCACAGATGCTCATAGGAAATCTTGGCTTCTCTCAAGCCTTCCTTTCTGCCCTTCAAGCTCCTATTTCCTTGCATAGTTCCTCTAGGATGATCTCCTTCAACTAAGTGGAAAACCAATTTACCAAGAGGATGATATCCTAATCTCACACACTGTCAGAATTGTGCAATCCTCAAGGAATGATTCCTTCTGCATGCATGAGTTTCTTTATGAGAAAACACATGCAATTGATAGTACACTGTGGTTGACTTTAATATCAACTAGGTCTTTCTCATAATAGACATGCATGAGTTTCTGATGAGGGAATCTTCAATTAACTAGAGTACACTAGTTGAGTGCATGCATGCATCAATTGACTGTTAACTCTCTATTAGTTCCTCAAATAGTTTGGAACTAATTTAACTGGACTTAACTCAGTAAACTGAGTTAACTAATTACAACTCAAATATAGCTCACTCTTATCTCCTTAATTTAAGGGATAAATGTTGCATGACTTCAGAAAGACTTCTAACTTGAATTTATCCAACTAATTAAGTCAAAATAACTTAATTAATTATTTCCAAGTAGATGTTAAGTCTAAATTCGATTCTAATTCACCATTTAATTCAAGGAAAAATTAAATTGGAATATTCTTGTTGCCACATTTCAGCACTCCCTCTCAACAAGAAATGGATTATTTGCCACCCTGATCCTGTCTCTATGGAACTCGAATTTACACTTCGACAATGCCTTTGTTAAAATGTCAGCATCTTGCTCCTCTGTCGAAATATATTGCAGCAACATGATTCTCCCATCATCAACAACTTGCTTTACCTTGTAAAACCAACGGGAACTCACAATTGACTTGTTCTCTGGTCTCGGAACCACATCCCAAACATTGTTACTAACTACGGAGTCATACTCCTCCACCATAGCATAAACCCAAATTGGTTGTTGCACTGCTTCCTTAAAGGAAGATGGCTCAGTCTCAACACATTCCCAGCAAGGGCCATGTATCCAATGTACCTCCTAGGTGACCTCCTCTGTCTGCGCTGAGAAGATGGTGCTCCCACATTCTCTCTCACATCCTGCAACAATTTGTCATCTTCTCTTGTGCGCTTCTGTCCATCTCTGGAAGACTCTGCTTGAGTGGATGTCTCCACTCCTAAAACCTCTGCATGTGGCTGCTCTGCATCAGTCTCCTCCTTAGGAACCAATAGTTCCTCCATAGCCTGTAGTTGAAGCTCCCTCTCAAGGGAAACTCACATGGTCTTCTACTCATCAAACTTGAGATCTATGTGAACCATTGTCCTCTAACTAGTAGGAAAGTACACCCGATGGTTGTGAGTTGTATCAGTGTACCCCACAAGTATCCCCAACTCTGTTGTTGGCTCAAGATTCTTCCATGCATCCTTTGTCACATGGCAATATTCTGATGAACCAAAGATTTTGAAGTGACCCACATCCGGCCTCTTAACTGAGAAAGCTTCCTTTGGTGTCTTCATCCCAAGTATGCGATGTGGGCTTCTATTCTACAAATAGACCGTTGTGTTGCATGCCTCAGCCCACAAGTGAAGTGGTAGGCCTTGGTCATGCAACATTTCCCATGTTGCCCCTACAATAATTATGTTCTTCCTCTCAACCACCCCATTCTGCCATGGATTATGAGGTGTCGTCAACTCTCGTTTAATTCCTTCTGCTGCATAGAAGTCCTTAAACTCTTGAGAGACATATTCTCCACCGTTGTCGCTTCTCAAGGCCTTGATCTTCTTCCCTAACTCTTTCTTGACCAAAGATTTGAACTCACAAACTTTGTGAAGGTTTGGTCCTTCTTCTGCATGAAATAAATCCAACATTTACGAGAATAATCATCAGTGAAAATCACATAATACCTTTGCTTCATTGTGGATGCCTTCGAGAATGGTCCACAGACATCAGTATGAACTCGCTCTAAGATAGCCTTTGCTCGACTGTCTTGATCATAAAAGGAAGAATTGGTGTACTTTCCCAAGGTACAACCTTTGCATGTGTCAACTTGCTCAAGTTTACCTTTGGGAAGTCCTGTAGATATCTACTACATTATCTTCAAAGCCCCATGGTGTAAATGGCCCAACCAGTTGTGCCACAACTCACCAATGTGTTGGCTTTGCACCAATTCTGCTTTCATACTCAATGTTGCACAATCAGCTACCTCTAGTTTATAGATATTCTTCACCTGAATCCCTATCCTCTTGGTCTGACTCATGGCTATGTGTCTTAGGAATGCCTTTCCTTTACTGAAGACAACATCATAGCCTTTTTCGTCCAACATCACGACCGATACCAAGTTCTTCTTCAGCACAGGCACATGCTTCACATCTATCAAGGTGAGAGGAACTCCATGCTCCCTCTGAAAAGCAACTATGCCCACTCCTGAAACACTATACCTTTTGTCGTCACCCATCTCTATGTGCATCTTGAGGTCTTTCTCCTCTAAGGAACTGAATAAACTTTTATCACCGGTCATGTGGAATGAGGCTCCACTGTCAAGATACCAAACACAACCCATCATCAATGACACCATGCATGCGATGAGGGTAAGGTTCATTTCGAATTGAGAGACTAATGCCTCACCTTCCGATCCTTCTGAGGATCCCTTCCTGGACTTCTTTGATGGGAAATTAGTTGCATAATGTCCCATCTCGTGACAATTAAAGCATCTCACTTTAGACTTGTCACCCTTCTTACCTCCATGAGAAGAATTCAATTTGGAATGGGAAGCCTTCCCCTTCCCTTTCCTTGTCTTACTTGCTAAGGCAAGATTTTATTCATCATCACCCTTGGATGAAGAACCATCTCGTGTGCTCCTCCTGATCTCCTCCTGCATAAGATCCGACCACAGTCGTTCCCAATCTGATAGTTTCTCCCTTCCATTCACAGAGTCCTAGTAGCTATTCTAGCTCTTTGGAAGGCCAAGGAGAGTGAGGCTCACCATATCATCATCAGAAATAATTATTCCCACACTATTAAGCTCATCTTTGCAAGTGGCGATCTTGTTCAGATATGTGGAAATAGTATCACCTTTATCCATCTTGATTCTTCGAAGGTTATCCTTGACCGCTAATTTCCTCTGGTCGCTACTTTTCTAGTATAGGTCCTTCAATGTCTTCCACATTGAAAATGGAGTATCCTTCCCATGGAGACTCGAGACAATATGGTCTCGAACTCCCTCGAGGATGATCTGTCTCGCCTTCGCCGCACACTTCTTCCACTTAGCCAACTCTTGTGCATTAGTTGAAGTTGGCTTTGGGATTTTTTGATCAATGAAATCCTTCAATCCATTGTCTTCTAATACAACCTCCATTCTATCTTTCCATGCTATGTAATTCGAGCTACCTTTCAAGGCATACTCAAGCCTCAAACCATAGAATGCCATTGGCCAACCTTGAAGTATGATATGAATTCGATTTGCACCTATAACCCTGAACTTCAAACTTTGAATTCTCTTCCTAGTATACTGTTCACAACCCTGATAAAATTTGCTCCATTACCATGTAGAAAATTTGCTATAGGTTAACCTAATAATGAAATATAAATCAAAGAAAAATACTATAACCTACTTCTACTATCAATTTGTGGAAGCTTAAAGATCGAGCTAAACAATATAACCAGAAGAAGAAGAATCAATGCACAATAAACATGAAGATACTTTGGGGAAAGCCTCAACTAAAAAACCCCACTATCTGTATTATCATACAAGGTGGAAATACATAGGAATTATACAAAGCCTTAGCTCTCACAGCTAGCCAACGCTCAGTACAACCCTCACAGATGCTCACATGCAATCTTGGCTTCTCTCAAGCCTTCCTGTTTGCCCTCCAAGCTCCTATTTCCTTGCAAATTTCCTTTGGGATGATCTCCTTCAACCAAGCGGAAAACCAAATTACCAAGTGGATGATCTCCTGATCTCACACACTGTCAGAACTGCACAATCCTCAAGGAATGATTCCTTCTGCATGCATGAGTTTTCTTTATAAGAAAACACATGCAACTGATAGTACACTATCCTTGACTTTAATCTCAACTGGATCTTTCTTAGAATAGACATGCACGAGTTTCTAATGAGGGAATCTTCAGTTAACTGGAGTACACTAGTTGAGTGCATGCATGCATCAACTGACTATTAACTCTCTATTAGTTCCTCAAATAGTTTGGAACTGAATTAACTAGACTTAACTCAGTAAACTGAGTTAACTAATTACAACTCAAATATAACTCACTCTTATCTCCTTAATTTAAGGGATAATTGTTGCATGACTTCAGAAAAACTTCTAACTTGAATTTCTCTAACTAATTAAGTCAAAATAGCTTAATTAATTATTTCCAAGTGGCTATTAAGATTAAATTCGATTTTAATTCACAATTTAATTCAAGGACAAATTAAATTGGAATATTCTTGTTGCCACATTTCAACAAGTGGTTCACAGATATCTCAAGTTTGATGAGTAGAAGGCCATGTGAGTTTCCCTTGAGAGGGAGATCCAACTAGAAGTTGTGGAGGAATTGTTGGTTCCTAAGGAGGAGAAGCCTCAGATTGATGCGGAGCAGCTGCATGCAGAGGTTCCAGGAGTGGAGACATCCACTCAAGTAGAGTCTTCCAGAGATGGACAGACGCACACAAAAGAAGCTGACAGATTGTTGGAGGATGCGAGAGAGAATGTGGGAGCACCATATTCTCAGCGCAGACAAAGGAGGTCACTTGAGAGGTACACTGGATACATGGCCCTTGCTGGGGAATGTGTTGAGACCAAGCCATCTTCCTTTGAGGAAGCAGTGCAGTAGCCAATTTGGGTTGATGCTATGGTGGAGAAGTATGACTCCATAGTTCGTAATAGTGTTTGGGACGTGGTTCCAAGGCCGGAGAACAAGTCAGTTGTGAGTTCTCGTTGGTTTTACAAGATAAAGCAAGTTGCTGATGGTAGTGTGGAGAAGCATAAGGAAAGATTTGTTGCCCGTGGATTTTCACAGGTCGAGGGGATTGACTATCATGAGACTTTTTCTCCTGTCACAAGGTACTCATCTATCAGATCTATGTTGGCACTATCAACACAGATGGGTTGGAAGATCCATCAAATGGATGTGAAGACTGCATTCCTCAATGGCCAGATTGAGGAAGAGGTGTACATAAAGCAGCCAGAAGATTTTGAGACCTTCGATTGTGAGTCGCATGTGTGCTGACTCAAGAGAGCATTATACAGGCTTAAGCAAGCACCTCGTGCTTGGTACACCATGATAGACAACTACTTCACCGGGTTGGGCTTCACAAAGAGTGAAGCAAATGTGAACCTGTACCACATCATGGTGAAAGGTAAGATGTTGATCATCGTACTTTATGTTGATGATCTCCTATTGATTGGTGATGATCAGTTGATTGTGTCTTGCAAGTAGGACCTTGCAAGAGAATTCGAGATGAAAGACATGGGTCTCATGCATTACTTCCTTGGCATGGAAGTGTGGCAGAAGGATGGGGAGTTGTTTGTGTCTCCAGGCAAGTATGCCAACGAGATACTCAGGATATTCCACATGGAGAAGTGTAGGCCCATGCAGACTCCTCTAGCAGATAACTAGAGGAAGGAGGTTGCTACTTCAAGAGAAGTGGTAGAGGCTATTGTGTACATGTAGCTTGTGGGTTCACTGATGTACTTAGTGAGCACACGACCAGATTTGTGCTATGCGATGAACCAGTTGAGTCAAGAAATGGTTTAGCCTACCAAGATGTTTTGGAAGGCGGCAAAGCATGTATTGAGATACCTCAGAGGCACATCTCAGTATGGATTATGGTACAAACAGATAGAGGGAGTGAAGTTATAGGGCTTCACTGATGCAGATTGGGTAGGGAGTCCATCAGATCGGAAGAGAACATCAGGAGGGGTTTTCAACCTTGGGTCAGTGGCAGTTTCTTGGTATAATAGGAAATAGAGGTTGGTTGCACTTAGCTCGGTAGAGATAGAATACATGGCTGCAAGTCAGGCAACATGTGAGGCCATCTAGATGTGGAAAATCCTAGTTGGTTTGTTTGATCAGAGGATGGATCCAACTATGATCTATTGTGATAAACAGAGTTGTATCAAACTCTCTGAAAATCTAGTATTTCATGACAGGTCCAAGCACATCGACATCCGATATCATCATCTTAGAGACTGTGTAGCGAGGAGGATCATGTTGTTGCAGTATATTTCGACAGAGGAGAAAGATGCTAACATTTTGACAAAGGCATTGTCAAAGTGTAAATTCGAGTTCCATAGAGACATGATCAGGGTGGCAGATAATCCCTTTCTTGCTGAGAGGGAGTGTTGAAATATGGCAACAAGAATATTCCAATTTAATTTGTCCTTGAATTAAATTGTGAATTAAATTCGAATTTAGTCTTAACAACTACTTGGAAATAATTAATTAATTTATTTTAAATTAATTAGTTGGAGAAATTCAATTAGAAGTCTTTATGAAGTCATGCAAGAGTTATCACTTAAATTAAGGAGATAGGATTGAGTTATATCTGAGTTGTAATTAGTTAACTCAGTTTACTGAGTTAAGTCCAGTTAAATTAGTTCCAAACTATTTGAGGAACTAATAGTGAGTTAACAATTAGTTGATGCATTAATGCACTCAACTAGTGCTACTCCAGTTAGCTGAAGATTCCCTCATCAAAAACTCATGCATGTCTATTCTGAGAAAGAACCAGATGAGATTAAAGTTAAAGGACAGTGTACTATCAGTGTCATGTGTTTTCTCATGGAGAAAACTCATGCATGCAGTCAAGGATTTATCCTTGAGGATTGCGCAGTTTTGGAGGCTTGGTTTTCCACTTGGTAAGAGGCTAATCATCCATAAGGAACAATGCAAGGAAATAGGAGCTTTGAGGGCAAAAAGGAAGGTTGGAGAAAAGCCAAGATTTCCTGTGAGCATCTATGAGGATTGTACTACGAGCTGGCTAGCTGTGAGAGCTAAGGCTTTGTATAATTCCTATGTATTTCCACCATGTATGATAATACAATAGTGTGGGGTTTTTAGTTGAGGCTTTCCCCAAATTTTTTTCATGTGTATTGTGCCATTGATTCTTCTTCTTCTGGTTATATTGTTCAACTCGATCTTTAAGCTTCTGCAAATTGATAGTAGAAGCAGGTTATAGTATTCTGCTTTGACTTATATTGCATTATCGGGTTAACCTATCACAGATTTTCTACATAAAGAAGCTAAAAATTAGATTTGCGAGTTGTCCACCATGATGAAATGATTATTTATATCTATATGTATGTGGGTTCCCTGATGAGGGTGGTTACTCTGGTGAGTGTCGTGTGGACTCCTAGGAGGGGAGTTACGGGTGCCCTTAGGGGGTAGTGAATGGGGTACTTTGACGAGGAGGAGTTCCAAGAAAATTTGCACCGATAGAGGAATATCATATAATGGTAGTTGTATGGTGTCTTCTCCACCTAAATGGTGGGAGACTTGGTACTCCTCATAGTAATGGAGGGAGATTTTGAAAATCTCTAGATCAACAAGGAGTTGTGGGGTCACCTATGGGAAGGAGATGATTCTTAAATAAAATATATCACATACATAAAACAAACCGAAAATTTACAAATATTCAAGGAAGACATATTCGTCCTTGCCACGCCCAAAGTAACTGGGCCTTGAGAATATATCTTTTGATCGATACAGGGGAAACATCCCAAAAGAATTGGCAACACCTTCCAATAGCCGAATAATTGACCAAGGTAATGGATGAGGCTTTCGTGTTTCCTACACCTTCACCTATAGGGATGGATGCCCTATATTTTAACCACTAAATTACCTTTGTCCCACGTGAGCATTCAAGTGTTTAGATTCTTAGTAGTTAGTTACCAATACTGAGAACTAGACGGGTTGGGTAGCCCAAAATAGTACTGCATGCATTGGACCTAAGCTGAACCCCTCTAAATTGGGTCTCTGCCATGCTCAGGTATTCTTTTCTGTGGGATGATTGAAGGATTTTAATCTCCCTAAAAGGTAAACTGTTATGTCTTAAATATGTAACATAAACATGGAAGCTTATGGGATGCCTACCCCCAATGGTCCTAACTTAAACTATAGATTCTTTGGTGGCCCCTGTGGGGAATTTAGTTGGTTCAAGTTATGGTTTATTTTAAGGGTATTAATTTTCTTTAGGGTGTGAGATGTAAGCTAAAATAAGCTAAGTATGAAAAGCTTCAGAAACCAAATTCCTTCTAACATGAAGCTTATGGAAGCTTATTGTGTGATGTGTAATTCTGTGCAAGTGATCAAGTGAGCATGCAAAGTGTGATAATATGTGGATATTTGGTGATCTGATACAATATCCTCCTAATTACACTAGATTTAAATTATTCCTTGCATGAAAAAGAAATGATGTGCGAATAATGGGTCGCTTACTCTTTCTCCTATTACACTATATGTGACTAAAGGGAGATGGGAAACACAAGTGTGTTAAGAAGGCTTTCATATGCTAGCCCAAGTTCGCCTAAAAGACACAAGGGAAGCAATGATTACTTTCTTTCTATAATGGCACTTGGCTCTAGTGCCAAAACTAATGGAATGAAAAAATCTTTGGTTAGTAACAAGATTTGTGGATGATAGGCCACTTATATGTGATTTCCAAAAACTAGCAAAATAGATTGAAAAATATGTGTGGAATTTGGCCACTTACTTTTCCCCCTAATTAAGCTATGTGAGAATTTGCAAATAAAAATAAAGATAATTTAATTACCCAAATAATTGGGATTAGTAGAGAAATTAAGTAATCTAAAGTGGCTGGAAAAGAAATTGCAGAGGTGAAGGCAATTCACTAAAAGTTTCCAATCACCTGAAAAAAGTGAAATTACAAGGTGTCTTTAGTTTTCTGGCAACCATGCGGGATTAGTTATGCATAGATGCGGCTACGTGTCTATTTGAGGAAAAGTCGTGCACTCAACGAGAAACTGTGAACTAGCAAGCTTCTCTGCCAACAATAGGTCCAAAAGGTCGTGCAAAAATTCCAGAGAGATGTTGAATGCCTTGTAAGTTAATTATGCAGAGAGAAGGTCTTGCAACCACAACTGTTTAGATTAAAGAAAAGAAAATAGTGGAGTCACCAATATTGTTGTAGTGTTTTTGTAGCAATGGTGTACCAAAAGAAACCTTCTTAGTAGTATGTTGTTCCCTATAAAGAAAAACAAGCAGTTTGGTTGTTGTCTGTGGAAAAGCATGAAGAAACAAAGTATTGCAAATGGTGGAAAAAATACATGTGCAAACATAAACTATAACAAAGAGATAAACACACAAATAATGCTTAATGAAGCAAACAAGTCAACATAATTACGGAAAATGGCTCCCTTTATTGACTGCTGGTGGTAGAAGATGAATACAAATAGTATAATACTAAACACTTGAACATAATTCTTTGAGAAATGGTGCTAAAAATTCCTCAACAAGGAGGTTCTTTTCTTCACTCTCTTTGCAAGATTCTCCTATATATCCAAGAAGTATCAAGGCTCTCTCAATGGTGAAATCTTGTCCAGACTAGAGTGATGGATTGCTAAGAAGCAATTCGGCCAACACACTAATGCTTTACTTCTTCTACTTCAACAATGAAATGAAGGTTTTCTCTGATAGAAATTTGGCCAACATAACATTGTCTCATGTTTTGATTCTTCCATGGCTTGTTTATATAGAATTTTTTGATTCCATCTTCCCTCTCTTGGTTCACAAACAATAATGACTTATGAGTAGGACAAGATGATTCCATTAAGGGATGTGTATCTTCAGGGTGACTCGAATTTGGTTGTCCTTAACTTAAATCTTGTCAAGGAATCATCTTCCAAGTGTCAGAAGCGGTCTCGAATTGTTGAGTCGGCCATTCCTTTGACCGCACGACTTTCGAAGGAAATATCATGGGTCGCGGGACTATCAAAGAAAAAGTCGCGCATACATCAATTTTTTATTTCCATATATATTGGAACATAGGATGAATTAACTTTTTTGATATTCATAACGTCTTCAACTAGAAAATATTCACTTGTGCATTCTATTGGATGACTTTGGGTATCTTTTGGATTATACAAATATCTGTATGAATTTCTGTGGTTAACAATTTCCAACACTATCATCAACGATCTGGTTAATGAAAGGAGATGGATAATTTTCCTTTGGACAAGCTCTATCGATATCTCTATAATCAACACACACTACAATGGTACCTTGTTTCTTTGTAACCGAGATGATATTCGACACCCAATTAGTTAAAGGAATAAGGTATATAAAACTAGCTTTTAGATTTTTTTCAACTTCAGCCTTGATAGCAATAGCTTTTCACGAATGTACCAGACGTTCCCTTTGCTAAACATGATTAGCATATGGATAAGTTTTGATTTCATGGACAACAATACTTGGGTCGATTCCAGGGGTTTCCTCATATGTCCAGGTGAAGATATCTCAGAATTCATGGAATAGGGCCTTATAAGTTTGAATTTATTCCATAAAACAAGAAGATCCTATGTGAATGTTCTCAATAATTCCTAGTTTTACCGAGATGTCAATCAGGATGGTAGCAGATATACTCCATTCCTTTCAGAACTTGCTTTGTAAATAGAAACAAGACTTTAGGGTTTTTCAACTATCTCAGGTAAAAAGAACGAATCAAAAATATTCTCAATTACTTCTAATTTCGGTAGAAAAGAGGAACAATGATGATTATCTTCCCTTGGTTTTTCATTCAGATACATTACCTCCATGATGTTTTCATCCGTAAGGAAAACACCATCAAAAGGATTAAGTTTTGAGACAGAAATTAACCATGAAGTTTGAGAATATTTGTTGACTATTGGGTTCACTCGGTTGTCTGATTCAGAAATTACCTCATAAGCCAAATGAATTGATTCATACGCCGACTGAATTGGACTAAGTGACATTCAATCACCACAGATTTGATAATCACAATCACTGGGTATTATCCATGGATGATATGAATCAGTATTAGACGATATCATGTTTACTTGTGCAATCATGGTAGAAACATTGGGTGGAGGGAGTGAAAAATTCCCCGTTTATGATGAATCTTTAAATAAACCCACACCAACATTTTCATAATGGATTGGTTCTCTATATATTAAAGGAATATTCCACGTAGTTTGAGAATCGAAAGCGTAAAAAGATAACTAGTCTATGGTGATAATTTTCCCTTGATGAGGGAATCGAATCACACAGAAAATTGTTGAGACAACAATAGTCAAGGCATAAGTCCAGCTACGACCCAGTAAGAGGCTATAATCCAACTAAGCGTCAACCACTTCGACCTCTATTGTAACCGTCTTACCTTCCAATTCTATAGGCAAAATACCATAAGGTTTGAATCCTCTCCCATCAAAATCCTTTAAGGTTATCGATGATTGATTGATTGTTGGAGAACCCAAGGATTTACATCGATGATTGATTGATTGTTGGAGAACCAAGGATTTCCAAAAATAAATAGACATTATGCACGTTGAGGCTCCTTTATCTATTACTATATGAAGAACATTTTTTCCTTTCACAATAACTTTAATTTGAAACACAAGTTCATGTGGGAGCCTAGGTACGTGATTCTCTAAGTCAAAGATTATAAGAGTATAATGTGCCAGATTAATTTCCCCAATTGCTGATAATAGTGATTTCCTTTGAGTATGAGAACTCTGAAGGACTTCGAGAACTGACATAGTAGAAGGTACTTCTGCTAGGTCTTCCACAATGTTATAGTTTTGTGTAGCTCTAACATGTGGATTAAAAGAAAACTTACAAATGATTCGTTTGGGAGGAGGTCTAATCATTGTTTTAGCAGTTGGTCTCTCAATTTGTAGAGGACTAGAACGAGGAGGAACCGATGACAAAGTTTGATTTGTAGCACTTCCATCTGAAGGATTTGAAGGAGTATGATATTTGGTTCGAGTAGCCACCTTGACTTCTGCTTGACACATCAATATGTTAGAAGAATTTTGGGAAGAGGACATTTGATTTTGCCAACCATATTAGTTTCTTGTAGGAAAATGATATGTCAAAACAACAGGTGCATTAGGTGTACCTATTAGGAAATGGTTTACTTCTTCACAATGCAAACATTCCTTGGTATAATCTTCCTCATCACATATAAGACAAGGATAATGTGGTTTACACTTTTCCTCAACAAGTTGAATTTTTTGTTTATCCTGTTATTGGTCATCTTGTTTGCCTTCACCTTGACCCTTCTTTTTACTTATAGGTTGTTGATACTTACCAACCTTTGTGGATTGGACTATGCTAATCTTGAAAGTAATAGGAATAGTAGCAGAATAAGGTGATTTTTTACCAACAACAGTAGGCATAAAATTCATATTAGAGTGATCGAAGGGTTTACTTGTAGACTGCTGACTAACAGAACCAACCACACCATCAATGGCATGTGATCATGTAGAGGTTGATGGAACTATGTTCGATGGGTGAGGATCATTTGGAATTTTTTCGTACAACGTGCCAAATTATGGATAAACCATATATAAGTATTGGGCACGAGAAATAAATTTCTCTTCAGTAACAACTCATATTTTATAGTGGGAAGTAAAGATTTGGTAAACCACTAAGATAATAGTTGATCTCGAATGTAATCTTTTACTAATCGACGACGACGTCTCCACTCATGTATGTGATCATAAATGTGATTAGAGTTGGATTTCTTCAGAGAGGTTAAAATCTCAATTCCTATTTCATATATAATAGATTTTTGAAAGTGTGTTAAAAAATTTGATACCGAATAGGTGATTGAAAGTGTGTTAAAAAAATTGTTGCTAAGGCATTAAATTTATGGAAAGACACACATGGTAACTCAATGTACCATTTTTCTCTAGTACTTGTTAGAGTTCTTTGGAAAATATTTAACAGAATAGAATCATCTTGCAAGGAGTTTGAAGAACACCATAAATGATAATTCATGACATGATTCGACCAGTCTTCACCAGGCTTGCCATCAAACTTTGGGATGTCTCTTGGTAACTTATCAAGAATCGTCGGCCAAAAACGATAATGATAAATTGGGTCATTAGTGAACTGGGAAAAATCTGGTAAATCAAATGTTGCAATAAAAGGCAATTGTCAGTTAAAATCTTGTTGATAATACTGAAAAACTTGAGGATAAGGTCCAATTTGTATTGCATCAGAATAGCTAGGATAAACCATACCAGGTTGGGCTATAAATGAATATCATTGAAAAGGTTATCCCTAGAAGAGTTGACCTTGAAATGGTTGGCCTTGGAAAGCTAGCTTATAAAGGGTTGAACCTGAAAAGGTATTTGATACTGACTTGGAATAGGCTAAGCCTGCAGAGGTTGAGACATATAAGGTTGACTTGGATAAGGCTGACCTTGATATGGTATTTGGGTCAAACCTGGGATAACTTGAACAAAATGCATCTACGGAGCATCTTAGATAGTTTGACCTATAAGGATTTGAGGTATAGTTGGACCAGGTTGATACATAGTTGCTTGAGGTAACATCTACATAGATTGTTGAACCAATATCTAAGGTTGAATAGTTTTTTGTTGTGTATCTTGTACAAGTGTTTAAGGTGTATTTGGAACGGGTTGTTGAATAGGTGTTTGCAATGTACTTGGTTGTTGAACAGGGGTCTGAGGTGTAGTCTAACCAATGGTTTGGATAGGTTGATATCCAAACACTTGAGGAGTAACCTAAATAGTTTGACCATAAGATAATTGGGGTACACCACCAAAAGTAGGGTTCCAAACAATACCTCCCATTCCTAGGAACAAAGAACGAATCAAGGGTTGGGTTACAAAAGGTTGACTTGGGCATATGTGAGGTATTTGACTAGGGTTCGGATAATTTCCACCAATAGGTGGTCCTATATATGAAGGATAAGGTCCTCTAAGAGGTTTCCCTTTAGGAGGAAAATATGGTTCATAGGACGACTACCCCCCAACTAGAAAGTAAGGTCCAGTTAGGGTTTGTTGAGGGATACTTGCACTTCTAGATAAAATATTCACTTGTTGGTCAAATATCGATGGCACTTTAGGGATGGAAGCTTGTGGGAATGCCATGGTTTGGGCAGTGAATTCTACATTAACTGATGATAAATTAGATGGGATTCCAAATAACCAAGTGGAAATTGGAGAATAAAGAGGATCCAACCCAACTCTTGAAAGGTTTTGTTGGGTGATTGATACCCAGTAGGTACAGAGGATCCACCATATATAAATGATTTCGTAGGTCCTGTAAGCATGGAAGTCATATTTACTTGACTAGGTCCACTTTCATGAGTCGATGGAGGTTGAATTACAATTGAGGATTCTGTCATGGTTTTCCTTAATGAGAAAGGTAAACAAGTGTGTAAAACTTCAATCCCCCTAGGTAAATAAGATAAAGGAGTGGTATACCAAGGGTTTGGTCAAAAAGAAGATGGGATTTGATCTACTACAAGATATTTTGAAAGAAGAGTATGATCAACTGTAGCAGGAGCTTGAGTAATTTCCTCAATACTTAAAAGACCAGGTGGTAAATCTTTTGTTTCCACAACCAAAGTTACAAATTCTTGTGATGTAACTAGTAGAGGAGTAGAAATTGGACTAGGTGAAAATGAAACGTGAGTTTTTGTAGTCATTGGTTTGGTGAACCACTCTTTAGGTATAGACTCAGGTTTTGAAATTTCAAATTCAATTACTTCAGTTTCAACTTCACTTATTATGGGTTCTACAATATCAAGTGCTTTAGGTTCACCTTGAATTACTTTTGGTTCTAGAACTTTGGTTATTTCAAGTTCAAATTGAACTATTTTTGGTTCCAGCATCTTTGTCTGAATTGTCTCAAATTCCGTCACTTCAATTTTTGTAACTATAGGTCTTGTAGTACTAGATGATTCTAGTGCAATATCATGGGGTAAACCTTGCATTCTACGAGAGCATCAAGTTTGAACCACCACATTGAAGTTTTAAGGAAGAAATGTTATTGATGTATGATGATCAATTTTACAATTTTACCAATCAAAATAAATAAATAAAAGTAGTAAAATGGGATACTAGGTATAAAAGAATACCAAGTTGTTGTGAACTACAATATATTGTTAAGTACATGGAGGAAATCTCCTCGAATATTGTCTTTCGCGTATCGAAAACAACAAGGCAGCTGACTCAGTTACCTATGGAAGGTTTGTAAGCTAGAGGAGGTCTTCCGATATAACCGAGAGTATGTATAAGTTCAGTTTGTGTTAGCGTTGTCTAATGTGTCCCGTACGATGGGAACCATTCTAATATACTCATCGTATGTGGAATACTGACCACCCATAGAATGCAACACAAACAATTAATGACAACTCCTATGTTTATAGACGTTGGAACACATCTTCTAACCTAGACACACTAATTTTGATCTGGTTAATCAATGCCTTTGTATGTTTAAATCGATTTTCTTGTTTTTCTTTTTATTAGAGTATTCAAATATGTATGATAACCAACTAGTGTGATAAATTAATTTCAACTGATGCAACTAACATGAAATGTAACCTTTTCACTTCAATGAATCCTATCTACAAAAGTGAGAAGAGTTAATTCACTTTTCAATAATGAAAAATATGATCTTCTACAAATCTCTTTTCATTCAAACCAAAATGATTCCAAAAGCACTCTTTCAAAATAAAATTCAAACTCACTATAATGCAAGAATCAATTACTAAGAGAAAAATATCATAAATCCTCTAATGCACTAATTTTCAGAATGAAAATGCTAATGCAAATCAATTCAAGCCATTTTTTCATTTTATGTTTAAAACAAGCATACAAAATAGATTAGGGTTATCTTTCAATGAGAACACTAGCTTTTCAAACAATGAAATAATTATTTACGACATGCAAGAATGAATATTTTGATCAATTCAACTGAAATAATCATAAGCAACTTCAGAAGCCAAAGACTCTTTTTAATAACTCAACAAATCCACTAGACACCAAAAACCCTATAATGTAAAGATAACTGATTTCTCAAGAAGATAATCAAAAACACCGATCTAAACCTAATATTAACTTTTCTCAGGTGAACACAAACCCAAAAAATCACAACAAACAAAAAAATGCAGACCTAGAGGGAAAAATCCTAGTTATTTCGACTTTTCTAAGGCTATCAAACTTACACAGTTGACACCAGTGTGGTGTCACTCTATTTATGAAGGTAACATGCACAAGTGTCACTATGTTGCTAAAAGCACAATGCAACATGTAAACATGTAAAGGAAAAAATAAAAACTCTTCAAAGGCCTTAGAAAACTGGATTCTAAGGATTAGAACAAAACCATAGAGATGTTGGAAGACCACAGTGGGCAAAGGAAGCCACTGAAGAACTTAATCATTCTCCAGTGGAGTCGCTAAATTGTTATCTGGACAAATCTTGTTCTACGAACAAAACATGATCTCCCTAGGTTTAGAAACCAAGCCTAGTAACAATCAAACAAATAAATGCAAACATTCCCTAATTTATGACTGAATCACAAAGATAAAGAGGATGTAAATCTCATACTTTTGAATGAAATGCTCGTTGATGATCCTCATTGTTGTCCTTTCTAATTTTCAAATTTTCTCCCTTGAGGCTCCAAGAGGAAACCTGCAAAGAAAGAACCAAACAAGAGATCAAAGCATAAAAATATAATAAATATTCAATCATAAACTATATAGGAGATCAAGGAACCTTACAATAAACATTGAAATAAATGCATATGAGAAGAAACAAGTATTTTTGTTAATGATAAAGAGTAGGATATTTACAACCATGTGCCTTGATGTTGGAGTCTCCACTCAAAGATCTCAGTCCTCCTTCACACAACAAGACCTCGATCTCAATCTCAAATGGGAAGCATAAAAGCATGGGTGCTCAAAAATTCAACCCCTTCTCCTTGGAGAAGATTTGTATTTATTGGAGAAAAGTGGGAAGTTGTAGATCCATATCTCAAGGGATGAGATCCACATAATGAGGACTAGGTTCCATGATAGGTGGGATTAGCTCCATGAATCTTGGGATGAGGTCCAACAAGGCAGGAGCTTCAGTCTAGATGGTTGAGGATAATATGCCTCAACAAGGTTCTAGACTTTAATTTTTTATTTTCACCTAGTTAGAAAGGTTTTCACTCTTTTTAATGGAAAACAACGTGACACCTTGCACAGATGACAATGGTTGGACCTGCGATTGTGCAGTTAGTTGCTAGGTAAAGTGAGACACTGCTAGAAATTAGGGTTTTAAATCAATGTAATCTAAAATTCTTATATTTCTCCAAATGGTTTTTTCTTCAGCGTTGCAGGGGTCTTATGATAAAGGTTTATCAGATATCAAGAGATTCATTTTTAGGGTCTTTTGCCTCAGTGTGACAAAATGATGTGTAAAAAATCACTAAATGAAACTATTGTAGAAACCCTATCCACTTGTAATCCCTATTATGTTGTAGCTTACTTTGGGTTTATAGGCACTATAGTGGTTGGTGATCTATGTGGATTATTGTCTCTTTTCCCATTAGATAGTGTTTCTACTTCTTCACAACTTGCACCAAGGCATAAAGATCCTTGTTGTAGGTAGGGTTGTTAATAATTTCCCCATGAAATACTTTAGAATGGTAACGTACAGGCCTTCCTTCCTACATCAATACTTCTCCCATAACATACCCACTCACATATGTCTCCACTTCAAAGGGCTCTTACAAGTTCGGTACTTCCAAAACTAGTGCTTGATTGATATTCTTCTTAGCTCCTCAAAGGCCCTCTATTGACCCTTTCTACACTAGAACCTCTTGCCAGTTTGTTTTATGGTATGGAGTAGTGTTGCTAGTGTTGAAAATGAGGCTATCAATTTCCTATGGTACTATGTTTCCCCAAAAAAACTCTTGACCAGAGAAACATTAGTAGGCACTAGCCACTTCATGATGGCCTCCATCTTGGCAGGATCTATTTTCAACTATCCTCCACCTTTCACATACCCTAGATACACCAAATACTCTTATGCAAACCCACACTTTCTTATATTTGCTAGCAACTAGTGCTTCTTTAATGTCTCCAACACCTACATCAAATATGAGTTGTTCTCCTCCTAGGTAACACTATATACCAGTATACCATCAAAGTAGACAATAACAAATGAAGTTATAAAAGGGTGAAATATATCATTTATTAATTTCATAAACCTAGCTAGTGCATTGCATAGGCCAAATGGAGTGACTAGACACTCATACAAATCTTGCTTGGTTTTGAAGGTAGTCTTCCAGGTATCTTCTTCTTTGACTTGAACTTAGTGATATCTAGAATTTGAGTCCAACTTGGTGAAGTATTTCACTTGTTGAAATTGATCCAATAGATCATCCATTCTAGAAAGGGGGTACCTATTCTTAAGCGTAATTTTGTTCCATGCCTTATAATCTATACACATCCACTAAGTCCCATCCTTCTTTGGCACAGTGTTGATGGGTGACCCACAAGGTTATTTACTCAGTCAAATGACACATTGTTCCGGTAGTTGTTGCAACTACTTCTTCACCTCACTTGCTTCAATAGAAAACTACATGTACAACCTAATCTTTGACAATGGGTAGTCCAACAATAGCTAGATCTCATGCTCCACTTACCTCTTGGCTTGTATCCCTTTAGGCTCTCGGAACACATTCGTATATGCCTGTAGCAACACTTTGAATTGTTATTTCTATTTCATAGTACACCCTTCTAGAGATTCCTTTGCTCTTATCAACTCTTCTACATACTGATTTTCTCTTGAAAACAATAAAACATACTTCTTGCTTGAACTGATCAATTTCTTAGCTTGATTAGCACTTATCAATGAAATTTTGGACTTGTCCTTGTGCACATTGATGGTGAAGGATTTTCCATCCTTGATGAGGCAATGTTGGTTGGCAGTCCACATGAAAATTGCATTCTGCATGTGCATATAGGGACTTCCAAACACCACTCCACATCAATCAAGGGGAACTACATCTAGTTCTACTTCATGAATAAAATCAACCTTGATAGAAAATCTAATTATGCACTATTTTTTTACCTTTATCTATGCATCCTTATTTACCTATCTGAATGGATGGGCTTGGATGATCACTAATTTTCAATTCCAATTTGTTGACCAGCTCTGGTGCAATGATATTTTTCTTGTGATATTGATTTGAATATAGCATCGTCGTTGGTCTTTTTAACCTATATCTTTATATGGAAGAGTTTGGTCTTTTCGTTCTCTTCCTGTTCCTAAAGGATACTCAAATTCACCTCCTTAAACATTAATGTACATACGATCTTCCCATCCACATATGAGTTACTTTCAACTTAGTTGCTCAAATCAATGGCCATGAGGTTCTTCTTCTTATCATATTTCCTTTTGTTCTTCGAGTTAAGGTCTGGATGCAACATCCAACACTTCTCATATATATGATTGTCAATGTTACAATGGTTGCTAGGGTCTTTTCACTAGTGTGTTGTGGTTGTCGTCTTTTTATCGTTTCTCCCTTTACACTTCTTCTTCCCCTCCTTAGAAGCGTCATGGTACTCCTTCTACTTTGATGCACTCAATTTCCCTTTCTTTTGGCCTATGTTCTCTAGGTATTGTGTCTATACACAAGCCTCATCCATCGATCTAGAATTGAACAACATCACTTTCTTTCTTGATGGTTGTGTAGATCCATAAGATACTTGAGGAGTACATCTAGGTTCTTTTGGGAGATACCCAACATTATGGCCATTTTTCTAAATTTTGTGGTGTACCCATGTACACTTTGCCCATGCTTCTGCCTGAAGTAGTGTCACTGGATCCACTGGTCCTCTACATACCTAATACGGTGAAATTATGACTTTATGAGGGTTTTAAATTCCTCCCACTTAATCACTAGAGGATCTCTCTCCAACCTCAAGGTTTCCATGAGGATTTCCAACCAAGTTAGGGCATGACCTTCTAATTTCAACCACACAAATGAAGTCTTTTGTTCTTCCTCTATATTGTGAACATAGAAATAAAATTCTAATTGTTGCAACTAGTGATTCAACTTCAAATCATCGATCTCAACTTGATATCGACCTTCGCTTATATTTGGAATAGGGACTATGAATGGTTCATGACACTCAAACTGGGTTGATCCTTTTTAGGTTCTTTCTTCGACTCCTTCTTGGTTTCTTCTCGGTCAACTGATCTCCCTTCTAACAATACCTTTTTGTTAGAGCCCACATTTTCTTTGAATAACCCGAGCTTATTGGTCAGGGTCATCATGAGGAGATTCATGTTACAATTTATATCTACATTTGGTGCTTCCAACTATGAAATCCTCTCCTTTGCAGGGTCAAGAGGGTTATTCATAAATTCGTCAATTGTGACTGTGGTTTTATGACTTTTGGCTTAGTCGACCTAGATCCCCAACAAATCTCCACAATATACCCATAGAAACTTACTATGATACCAATATGATATGTAAATTGTCATGGATATTCCACTAAACAATTTGCCACAACATATATGATAAAATTATACTTAAAAAATTGAACTCTACATAATGAGGGTGTATTTATCTTTAGATTTTTTAATTTGCACATTATTGTTTATTGCATATGCATGCAGATTATAATTATGAAAAAAATAGAGAATAGAAAAATAAAAACTCACAAACCAAAATTGACACAAGATATATATTAGGAAACTCTTTCTAGAGAAAACCCACCTGGAAGGCTAGGCCACTCTCTTCTCTTTCTCTAAATAGAAAATGGATGCAAGTACAAAGAAGTAAAGCTTTGTCGAATGGGATACTATATTGAAAAAATCCTCTTTGTGTGCTCTTTGCCTATCCATCTCAGCTAATATGCTTGTCTATGGGAAAAAAATGCACCAAAAAAGAATGGAACTCTTTTTTTCTTAGTGGTCTGGTTATAACACAACCCGATAGCCTACTAGTGGTTATGTTGACTCCTTCAAATCTGAACTAGAGTTATAATATGGCCTCTTCTATAGTCTTCTTCATCACGATCATGTGGCTAACCCCTTTAATGAATAATGGGGGTTGACATGGCATCCTCTCGAATTATGGTGGTCAAAATAGGAAGGTCAACTTCCAAGTGGCTTACATTTTGCATACAAACTTTGATTGAGGCATTTCTTATGTCGTGGGAAAACTCTCAATGTGTTGAATAGGAAAAAAATGAGTAGCACTAGAGAAACACAATTTTATCTTAAAAAAATGTCATTTGATGCCTCAAACTGCTCCTGGAATGTTTCAGATCCCAATTTGCCAAACTAGGACCTAATGGTAAAAATGGTCCTATGAGTTGATTCCTCCACTTTTTCCACTTTGAAAACATTGAGACGGATGACAAACAATATAATGATTCAATCCACATCATTCCTAGACCCCATGAAAAAAGTTAATTCTATAGTTTTATTAGGGTAGAGTATAGCTCCCCCACACCCCTTATTTCCCCAATTTTAATTTTGCGTGCACACACACACATAGTCAGAATGAGAATTTTGTATTTATATATAAACCTACCCCTAGATCACAACAAATACTTCAGGTAGTACATAATTATATCTTAAAAAATAATTCTTGAGCCCTCTTATCCAAAAAAAATAAAATTCATAAGGACTCCAAGTTGGACAACAAAAATGAGGTTTTGTAGGTATATACCTTACAAAACTAACCCACCAAAAAACAAAATTTACATGTCATACCATTACTGATTGATAATGCAATCCTTCATAATTGTGCAATGCCAATCCATTTAGATCTAAGGAATAAAAGAGGGATTTATTTGGCCATTGAGTTTTAAATCTCCCAATCTTAATTTACACCCTCCATTAGCACATAAGTCCGCAACATTATTGAGATCATAGAGAACATGGAAACACACTATTGAAGATAACCCTTCTATTTATTTCCTAATTATTTTCATAAGACTTTCTAATATTTTGTCCCTCAGAGAGGAGCCCTTCACCAAATATTGAAGAAGGAGGGATTCTCCCAAAATTAGTGAGAGAAGTTATTTGGTTTTCTTTGGGTAACTGAATCCCCTAGTAAAGGACATAAGATTTAGCTTGGTTGTTCGTCATGCATCCTAAGCCCCATGAATATTTTGTAACTTTAATTTCTTCGAGGTCGTAAAGCACCTCTCCCCCTCCTGTCACCCCTGAATTTAAAAAATATATTAAATAAAAATATTTTTAACAATTATATAATTTTAAAATAATCCCATATATATATATAATCTATATTCCAAATAAAATCATAAACTATACTTTGATAACCACTTTTATGACCAATCATCTTACTTTTCTATAGTTTAACAAATATATGTGTGTATTCAAATTTAAACTTAATAGAAGATTCATATTCTTATATCAAAATTCAGTTTTATCATAGATAAAGTTTATTTTGTTGGGGCTTAACTCATACAAAAGAACTCCCTCGATGGGGTGAGAAGGGATGCACCCCATCTTGCAGCTGTCAAGCGCAATGTCACCTCACTCAATAAGTGAGGCTAACATGCCACCTAATTAGACCTGATGTGGAGATGTGGTGATTTAAACGAGGTACAAGATTGTGGCTCAGGTGGTAGTTATGGCCTATCGATCTTTTGTATGAGAGATTTGTTGCTCGCACAATGTCTCGTGAGATGGGAATGGATCAAATCCTTTTCCCATTCTCACTAGAGCATTCTAGGGTAGTGGAATTCATTTCCATAATCCTTACCCTTCTCTTGGAATTATCTATGCTACTTGAAATGAAAATCTCGCTAGTTTTTCCTCTGCCTTGTTCACTTTAGCTCTTGCTTTGCTTTTCTTTCCATGGACATTGACTATGGTCACATGTTTTTTGTGTGAACATCGTAGACTTGCTTTTAATTTTGGGTATGTAACACCTCTTATTGAAGTTGATATATTCGATTAGTCTCCTCTAGTTTGAAAGGATGGTTAGATAATGAGATTGTAGTAGGAGAGGTCGTGGCGTGTGGTTTAAGGTGGCTCCAGGTCATGCTTGAGAGCAAAGATTTTTGTTAGAATGTATAGGGAACAAGTGCCACCATAGGTCCAAGAGCAACTTCAATTATTGGAAGAAGATATTGATGAGTATAGGATTTTCTTATCAAACTTTGAGGTGATTGCAGATGTGAGAGACTGGATCCTTGACATGGGCCACACCCATGGCATGCTGAATAAATATTTGTTGATTATTAACTTATATTGGAGGATGAAGGAACTATTGGGTCATGTTCTCATGGACGAGAATGATGAAAAGGAAGAAATTAAGTTACTATTGGATTGTGCAGTACTTTAATAGAGGAAAATTAATGTGTGCATCAAGTGGATTAATGCACATTGCTCATGTTATAGGTTTGAGTAGTTGCAACCATGGGGACATCAACCCCCTTGAGGTGGATATTTCCACTTCTTGTTAGTCTTTCTCACGTTTTTTGGTTATCTGTTTGATGAGTATTTTTATTGCTCTAGTCCTTATGTGGTTGAATTGGAATTCCTAAACTTTATCTATTCAAATGTTACTTCTAGTTATCAGTTCTTATACTACTCTATCAATATAGGAACTCCTCTATCTTTTGAGACAATTATTGGGATGTTGACCTTTTTTTGGGATGATGCTTTATTGTTTTGTCATAGGTCTAGTTTCCCAAGTGGGGGACCACTAATAGACAAGGAAAATTTTAAGGATGGAAAATTTTATTGAAGTTTAAAAACATTGGCAAATCTCACTAATCCCCAATATGCAAACTATGAAATGTTTGTTGATATATTTGTAAAATTATTCAAAACTTATAATGATTTTATATATAGTCTCTATATAATGTTGGCGATTTTTAAGGTAAAATAATTTTATATTCTAAAATTTGGGCGAACCATCTTTTATAAAAATTGGAAATTAGCAAATCTTTTTTGTGGAAAAAACATGGAAAATTAGCCCAGTGGGTGAATATTAGCCCCTAAAATTTTCCATGCTAATAGACATGATTTTTGGAATGATGAAATCCTTTGGATAATAGAAATTTAGCTTTAAAAAAACAAAAACAAAAACAAACTCATACAAGCTAATAATTTTAATTCCCCATTAAATTTTGTAAATTGTAGTCTAATGAGGCCACAATTTTTCCAGGAAAACAATGAGAAATCTAGTATGATTTTGAGAAAATTCGGCAATTTTTTATGGAAATCTAGGTTGCAACTGTCAAGCTTCATGATTTTGGGTGTCCCAAGGGTTCTTGATGGTGCTGAAACCATTTCCACCACCAAAAAAACAATTCAAACATTCCTAACATTGGATTTCTTAAAAAAAAATCACTAGATTCCAACAAGAATTTCGTACTCTGAGCAAAATTCTGGCCTCGTAAACAATGCCAATACATTCATTTATAATTTATACAGAAAAGCAATTTTTACAATATCAATGCTTTAATTATAAATTTTTCATATATATATTATTGTTAATATTATCCAATTTTAAGTTCACGACCAAGCCAATACCACATTGGTGTATGAATTCCTTGTTTGTGGGACAAGGGACCTATCTCCGCAAAGTGTTTTGACTCCTAAATTAGAAAGACATACATACTCTACCCCTCTTAGTTTTAAACCTGTAACTTCTAAAAAGAAACACATGCTCTTAACCTATTTAGGCCCACTCAAATTTATATAAATATATATATATAATATAATATAAATTTATTAAAATCCTTAAAATATCACATACATTTATAAATAAATTATGATAACAAATTATTAATTAAAACATTTAATTTAAATATTATTTATTTATGATGTAATTACACCTAATGGGCATAACCTCCCATGTATAATTTTACCCACACACGACACCCACATGGCCATGTGAAAATAAGATAATTATAACATCTTACAAACTTGTAACATCACCAACAAGATCATGGGAATGGTAGCCGTCTCTCAAGTCCTATATTAATTCAAACAACGTGTAGTGGTTCGTTTTAACATGTATTGTACATATAGAAATCTATGGAGTTCCATTCTACCATCTATAGGCTTCACAAGGTGCACACAGTAGTTTTTTCCCCGGGCAGTCCAACTGGGTCTGTCTTCATTCTTCTCTGGTAGCAGAAGATATTATCCTCCATTCGTTTATCCCTATAGAATATAGAATTATCTTACCTGGGTTAAGCTCATATCCATTATTCATAGAAATTCCTGCAACCCCAGTTGGCATTAATTCATTGATCTTACATATAAACTTTATATATATTTATATATACATATATTTTTCTTTGGGCCTTTATTGTCTCAGATCTGTTGGTTGTCATGGCTCCTTCAAGGAGAGCGAGCAAGAAGAGGAAAAGAGAGAAGCACACGGAGACAGAGGGCGATGCAGAAGCTTCCGTGGATGAGTCAGATTGGTGGCTTGAACTGTCACAGAGGCTGTCTACTACAGGTTCCATAATAGCCTTATATTTATTTCTTCATGAAGCATTTATTTATTTGTTCATGAAAGATTGTGTATTGTTTAATTTCTCTTCCGAACATTGTTGGGCTTTGTACGTAATGATAAATGCGTTCTGTCATATTTAGGACCGAATTTATCTTGGTTGGTTTTGTTAGTCACAGAGAGGTCTACTGTGATGATTTGAGGTCATTCCAATTCATAAGGGACTGATGGGATTCATGGTTTTTCTTAATCAGTAATGGGAGAGGGGGAGCTTGATCGGTGTATACAACTCGAATGTGGTCAAGCCTTCCCATGGAAGTGCATGTGTAATAGAATGCTGACTTCCCTCATTGCTGAATAAGTGATTTTCATGTGGGTCAATATAGCGATAAGCATCCAGTTTACAAATTGCCCTGTATTTCAAATCCCTGACTTAGTTTTGCTCAACATTTATCCTAAATTTTAATGATGAATATAAGTAGTGTGGTGATCAAGTTGTATATGTTTGGGTAATATATTCTAGTTGTTAAAGTTTCAATTATGAGTTTCAAATTCATCTGAGACTGAGGCCTCTGTCAAGGTTTGCTTGATGTGCCTATGCAACTCAAATGAGGTCATGCCTCCCCCAATGAAAATACATGTGCAATAGAATCTTGGCTTTCCTCATAGCTGAGTAGGTGATTTTCGTGTGGGTCAATGTAGTGATAAACATTTAGCTTACAAATTACCCCCGAATTCAAATCCCTGATTTAGTTTTTGTACAAGATTTCCCCCAAGCTTTAATAATGAATATATATATTTGTGGTGGAAGAAGTGTGGTGATCTACATGTTGAAGTTTAGATGTGAGTTTCAAATTTTTCAAGCAGTTAGAACTGAGACTTGTGTCAAGGCTTGTTTGTTGGGCATATGCAATTTAAATGTGGTTAAACTTCCACATGAAAATACGTGTGTTATAGAATGCTAGCTTCTCTCATTGCTGAATTCATGTGGGTTAATGTAGGTCAATATAGTGATAAGCATCCAGCTTACAAATTGGCCCTGTATTTCAAATCCCTGATTTAGCTTTTGTTCAAGAGATTTAAGAATATATATACGATATATATTTGTGGTGGTCCTGGTGGAAGAAGGTTTGGTGATCATAAAACGTGTTATGTTTTATGCATTTGGATATTTAGGTGTACATTTGGTTATTTAGGTGTACATTCTAGTTGTTGAAGTTCCAGTTACAATTTTCAAATTTATCTGGGACTGAGACCTGTGTCAAGGTTTATTCTAGCTATTCTTTCAGAGTGTAGTTGGGTGGACCACAATTGAGACTAGAGCAGGAACCAAACCAGTGACCACTCTCCTGATAGAAACTAATGTTGCACAGATCCTGATTTTATCGTGATAAATTCCTGAAATTGCTATTTCTTAGCCTAACTGATGTTCGCCGATTTTTACCAATATTTGGTGGTATCTTAATTTTTCCGGTGTTTGCCGATTTTTACTGATATTTTCCCAATTTTTACAATATTTTGGTTTCCAGACCTTTGCTGATTTTATCCCAATACTGATGTTTGCAACATTGATGGAAACAACTGTGAAATGCATTCCTTAGGAAATTCTGAAATTGCCAAAATTCAAATTTCTGGACCTGGTTGTTGAAGAAAATTGATTTTCAGGGAATCCTGGTTTATATCCTGTTAGGGACAGACTTCATCATACAGTGTGGAAGGGTGGAACTGCAACAGAAGTAATGTTGTCAGCAGATAACTATGTTGATAAGTTAGAAGAGTGGGTGGTTTATCAAAGACAATCTGCTCTGTCCAGATAATAAAATAGGTTGCTATGGCAATTGCATATCTTTTTGCTGAGCCATTGACATTTTTCTTCGTGCTAGAGATGCAATTCGATCTTCCTCAGAATTCAGAGCAACCTGTCCAAAGTTCAAACCACCTATTGTTTATAATTGTTATTTGGATCTTATTGATCACGTAGTTGGGTTGGTACTGGTGACAGTGTTAGTGAATTGCACCTTGTCCTGCTACCTTGTTTATTTTTTCTAAATGGGGATTTCTCATAAAATACAGCTATTACGTCCTAACTCTCTATATCTTTGAAGTGTTATTGGACAATGATATTTAACAACCAATTAGGGTTATATATTATCTCATTGTTCTTACTCTTGTGAGGGACATGGTCTCTTCATGTATGAATTATGATAGATTGAGAAACAACTCTTACAAGTACTGCCAGTTGATTTCTGGATATGCTGTACCTGATTCCCATTTGTCTTATAGAATTTGTATCTAGAAATTCTTCCACTGCTTCATAACATAATGGTACTGAAGATAATAATGCAATCATGGGTTTCTAAACCATATCCAATCATTTGGTTTCTAGTTAATGATGACCACACAACATCATGGTATTGAAGATCATTGCTTAATTCTTGTAAGTGGAGGCATATTCGCTCATTTTGATTTTCAGAAACTTATTTTTGATGTTTTAATTGTCTACTTGCTTTTAATCCTAGCCTGTAAGTCTTCCTCCAAAAAGGCAAGACGCCCTTAATCATAGTCTCTCAAACAGAAATGTGACCGATGCATTTCACTACAAATGCTATTTAGCGAATTCTTAAGTCACATGGCTCATTTCTGTTAGACCTTTCTTCCAAAATCATCCTACGTTGAGTTGTGGGACTGTTGTACACATGTATATAGAACTTTACATGTCAGATGGCCAGATATTTCCTGTTAGATAGTTATGAGATTCATTCTTGTAAAGTTTGGGTGGCAAATGAATATTTCATTCATGACCTTTCCAGTGGTATCCTATGCTTGCTAGACTGTAATGAGATTACAGGCAGGTACCATCATATAAGTGATTAAAGAGGCTCTTTATTTCCTTATAAGTTATGACATTCTTATTCTTGAGGTTTTGTCACTATAGAATGTGCATTCTTAGCAATGTAGGTACCAATGTTTTTTAGGAGTACTAAGAGGTTCTCCATTCTCTATGATCCATTTTTTGATGGAGGGTCAATTTCATAGGACATGTCTCCATGAAAGTGCAGGCACCACTGTTTGCATAGAACTTTGTTCCTAGGATGGAGAGTTTTATTTTCTTAAGAGTTGCTTCTATTTAAGATGCCTCCTAACAAACAGTGTGCCTCTGTATATCCCTATATGCAAAACTGTGTGCAATGTTTTATAAGTTGTTTACAGTATAACCCTCCCTGCACCTTGATCACCAAAGGAAAAGACTTACGAAATATTTTTCT
This sequence comes from Pinus taeda, assembly GCA_000404065.3. Taxonomy (NCBI): domain Eukaryota; kingdom Viridiplantae; phylum Streptophyta; class Pinopsida; order Pinales; family Pinaceae; genus Pinus; species Pinus taeda. The sequence continues at coordinate 76,378 of APFE031030286.1, forward strand.
CTACAGTAGTAGATGGAAAGATATCTTGTTGTTGGCATTAAGTTTGACATATTAGAATTCCTTCAATGTTCTACATTTGGACTTGGTCTTAAGGTTGCATGCTATGCTAAGCATGTTATGTTAAATATCTCTCTAAATTATTGCCTTTAGTACATATTGTCACCAGTAAAGGGATTTTCTCTGTTATGTCTATAAGGCTTGAGCACATTACTGTACACAGGAGTATTTGTTGAATGTAGGAAAAGAAACTTATTTCCTGATTTTTAGTTGTTTTGAATTAAGATACAACTTATATTAAGATATTTTTTTCTTCCATGAGAAAATATATTTATATTCCATATGAGGGATACACATGTTTTGGTCCTAGAGGGACTGCTCAGACAACAAGGCTCAAAGCCATTACAAAAAAATACTCATTATGAGCTGAACATGTCACATACAGGAATTGAATGCCGGTGGGGAGGATAACAATATTTCCCCCAACCACCCAATCTAAACCCAATTGACATCAACTTGTATTAAGATATTCAAATTCTCTGTGGTATTTTTCTGTTTCCTATATAGCATATTCATTTTAATGAGAAGGGGCATGTAGGCTTTCAAAATGGATCGCCAATGCAACTAAAGGCAAGGGATCAATTACCAGTATGTATATGGAACATTCATTTCAAGCCAGAATCAATTCCTCATTCAAAAGAAAGGATGAAATACTAGAACAACATATCTTTTCTAATTTTGAGCTATGTAAGAGCATCACAGCAGGCAGTTGATTGGAAAGACTGCATGTTTGTCAGAAGCCCATTGCATTACTAAAACTGAACTTTAGAAACAAGAATCTCTCTTAGCATAAAACTTGTTCTTCTTTTCTGCATGTTACAACATGCTATATTGGGTGGCCGGTGAATTGTTTGTGAATGCCTGTAGTCCCATACCATGCAAGTTATATTTAATGTCTGATATCATCCATAAAAAACTAACAAGAGCTTAAGACTGGAGCTGAAATACGCTTCTCAAGTTTCATAGCATTGTAAAGCAAAAATAAAATACAAGTAAAAACAAGCCAAAGATTGTGAAATTCCTCCTAGAAATCTTTTATTTGTTTTTGGTATTTCCTGTAACTGTATACCTCTTCCTGCAAATCTCTAGGGTCTTTAACAGGTTTTATAAACCATAGAATCTCTGGTAAAACCTATGCTGGTAATAATTTGATGAGAACAGCAATGTCTCATGTGCACATCTATTGCATCTTAAAATGTCCATTGGGGTTCAGTTTGGGTTTCTAGGATAGAAATGATTTATTGTCAAAATATGTGAGCTTTCAGATCATAAAAACAGTTAGAGGCACATTGGACTAGAACGGATTCCAGATTAAGTCCACTGACATGATGACATGGGTCACAGAGGACATGGAAATATGAGTGTCTAACACGAGACATGATGACCCTGGAAAGAAGAAACGGAGGACACATTATATATATAAAATGACGAACACAGAACAAATTAGAACCATGAACTGCAGTTTTCTCTTTAAGTCATCAAAATCAAAATATATTACATAATAATATAATATTGAGTAATTGCTACTATAGGTGGGATTGCCAATAGCAAATAGAAAATAGAGTATATACTAGAACCATAGATGGAAGAATCTCATATCTTGTGACTGTCAATAGTCCTCATCCATGCCATCATCATCAAAATCAGCATCACTGCCACTGCTCTCTCCTCCATCTTCCTCTTCTCTTCAATATCCAATCCAATCTGTGCATCTACTGGAGTAGAGGATGACCCCTCAAGAGAATCACCATCATCAAAAGTGACTAGCTCTAGCATTGGGTCATTAAGATCCAAGTTAGCTAATGCCAACTCGACATTGTGAGGGCACTGTAAGGACATGGTGAGGGTACATGTCCGACATGTATGATACGTGACACACGGCCTGTTTTGATGTGTCCTGTTACATAGCATTCCAGAGAAAGCAAAAATCTCTGATTTCTTCCTAATTCATTCCATGTTTTTCAGGTTGCCACATTTCCGACTTTTTCGGGTTTGAGTTTGTACTAGCCAAGTTTTGCCAATTTTTTGCTGATGCTGTGTATTGCAACACTGATTTGTAATTTTGTACAGCTGGTCGTCATTGCACTCCTGTTGTCTCCAAGCATTCAGCCATATTTTCTAGGCAGTATACTTTGTATATTTTTTGTTCAACTTTCCTCTCTTTCCACAAGCAATTTACCTCTCACCATTTCTGAATAATTCTCCTGCAATTTTTTCCTAAAAATATGTTCTTTACCTTAAATCATTTTGTAAATTTTTAATGCAATTTCTCTCTTTTTCTTATCCATGTTTCTCCATGATTCATTTTCAAATTTCTTCATTACTGAAGTATGATATGGATCAACAATTAATTATCCAGAAACATGTTCCCTTTCATCAATTTGAACTTTGATTTCTTGGAATATTTTGAACAATTAGTATAGCGTTAATATGCAAAATAATTTGTATTCCGATATGAATGAATTTAAATATGGCTCAAAAGTTCTGCCATAAGTCACCTAAGATATTTCTTGATTGGTTGCCTTAATGAAGCTCTTAACACAACTCTCCTCTCTTTCCACAAGCAATTTACCTCTCACCAGTTCTTAATAATTCTCCTGCAATTTTTTCCCTACAAATATGTTCTTTACCTTGAATTATTTTGTAATTTTTTAATGCTCTTAACATGGGTATTGAACTAAATAATGCTTTTAGGGGCTTCTTGAAAATAAATGGCAATAATTGAGGACCTCTGATTTGAACAGAGCCATGGCAGATTCTTTATGATAGGACTTATTTTTTCCCTTCTGACCTCACCTCTGATTTGAACAGCATCATGGCCGATTCTTTATGATAGGGCTTCTTTTTTCCCTTCTGATCTTATTTGGCCCATTGCATTTACATTCTGTCAGTCTCTCGTTTTGCGAGATTTCACTCCCAACTTCTGGTTCCTAGAGCTGCCCTTGCCCAAAAGATACTAGAAGAGCCTATTTTTGAGACCTAGAAAAACTCCGTGGCTTTGAACATAACTTATGAATACTGGTTGTCAATGCCTCTTCCTATTGCTGAAAATGAAGCCCTGCTATGGCAGTCCTTTGATTTAGGACACGGACTTTTAATATTGCTGTGTCTTACTTTCATTAGGGAGTTGTGGTATTAATGGGTCTATTCTTTCACCTCCGATATCAAACTTTGAAATGAATCTTTTGTTTTGGAATGCAGCAACGTTGGTGTTTAATTGTTAAACATGCTTTCAGTACTTTTAACGCTTATTGTCTAAGTCTATATTTTCTTGCTTCAATCCTTATCATCAATGCTTTAGAGTTATCCACTGAAGGAGTTGATTTCTGGTTTGTTCCCCATACAAGCTTTAGGGTTGTAAGGCAAGAAAAATGGAGAAGAAAAACTTATTATTGTTCACACACTACCAAAAGTAGTTACTGGGAGCGGTAATTACAATATATATATAAACATTCTACTTAAGCATTCTTCCTATTTTTGTAGTGCCAGAGGAAAGAAATCTTGCATTGCAGAATTAAAATTTACAATGAAGTTTTTGTGAGGGATACTCCCTTTTCAGATGGTGATTTGGAACTTGGAATGGCAAAGTTGGCTTATTAAATTCAAAATCTCCTATGTGAAGAGTCTTTCTAACCAGGAATATGTTATTGGCACCAATGGCAAGAGCTTTTCTATCCTGAAGATGCTTTCCTTAAAAATGTTTTAGTTACATGTACCTCTTATGAAATGATTGTGTTGGCATGCACTTGTACGGTAAGTGAGAGGTGTATTGCTGTAACAATTCATTTAATTTAATATAAACCCGGATATCATGTTTTCCGAGTATATTAAGTCTAATATGATTTATGTAAAACAAGGGTGTGCTATTGCCTTTATTCGTGCTTTGATATTCATATTTTTGTGCTTGTAGAATTTAGTATATGTAGATCATGTTTGTAGGAGCTGGAAACGGGCTGATTGTTGGTTCTCGATGCAGGAGAAATGCATACAGATGATGAAGAAGAGAAGTTTAAATCGTTTTTCAGAGTCTCGAGGAAGACATTTGACTACATCTGCTCCCTGGTAAAACCAGATTTGTCATCAAGGCCATTGTCCATTATCATAACTGTAGAAGGCAAGGTTCTAACAGTTGAAAATCAAGTTGCTATTGCTTTAAGAAGGTTGGCTTCAGGCGAGTCTCAACATAATGTAGGGGAGTCATTTGATGTGGGGCAATCTGTAGTTTCTCAGGTGACATGGAAGTTTGTGGAGGCTATGGAAGAAGGAGGCATGCATCACTTGAAGTGGCCCGATGAAAATGAAATGAAGGAAATCAAGACCAAATTTGAAATGATTCAAGGGTTGCCCAATTGTTGTGGAGCCATTGATAGTACCCATATTGTTATGAGTTTGCCTTCAGTAGAAGCTTCAAATATTTGGCATGACTCCAAGGAAAACTACAGCATGATCTTGCAGGCAATCGTGGATCCTGAAATGAGGTTTCGTGATATTCTGACTGGTTGGCCTGGCAGCATTAATGATCATCATATACTTAAAAGCTCAGGATTTTTCAGATTGTGCGAATGTGGACAGAGGCTGAATAGCCCAGTGAAGGAATTGGAAGGTGGCATTCAAATTCAAGAATACATAGTTGGCGATGGGGGTTATCCCCTATTACCTTGGCTTCTCACTCCTTACCCTGGCAAAGATCTTTCTGCTTCCAAGATTGAGTTCAATAAGAAGCACCATGGCACAAGATTGGTTGTAGAGCGGGCGTTAGCACGGTTCAAAGGAACATGGAGAATTATCGATGGGGTGATGTGGCGACCAGACAAACATAAATTGCCTCGAATAATCCTTGTGTGCTGTATATTGCATAACATCATCATTGATCAAGGTGACGAGTTGCACGCCGATGTTCCCTTATCACATCATCATGATTCGGGTTACAAGCAACAATTCTGTCCATTTGCAGATGCAAATGCTCAAACTCTAAGAGAACAACTATCCAATTACTTATCGCGGAAGCCACGTCAATGATCTGAATGGATCATATGTTTAGTTTTTGCTCAGTTGTATTTAAGATTCCTGTGTCTTATTCATACCATCAGACTCTGTTTAATACAGTGTCCGATGGACCTATTCTAATTGGAAATGCATTCCATGCGTTTCAAGTCCAATCTTGAAGATAAAGAGATCTGTTTGAAAATGCTTTCCATGGGTTTCAAGTTCAATCTTGAAGAGGAAGATATATGTTTACCATACGACAGAATGTCCCTTCCCTATTGAAATGTGTAATCAGTGGCTTTCAGTGCCAGAACTGAACCCGTGGAATAGTGATAAAGTGGTTTCCAATTTCCTTGTTTGACATGTCATTTGGACTGTGGTTTATGCATTTAACCTCAACTTCCTTCACTGTCACGACTCATTACCCGAACTAAAACACAAAGATTTCTTGTATATTGGTTTAGACTCTGTGCAATTCCATGTTGCTCTTGATTAAACACATTGTCCTATTATGTAAGATAAGTAATGGGTATTTAGACAAAAACGGTGACAGTTATCATTTCATTAGCTTGTTTGATACTTTATTTCTTCTTTTTCATGGGCCAATACTTCAAATATGTGAAAACGACTATATACAGTCCTGGTAAAAGTCTCCAAGGGTTTTATATAATCCTCGGATCCTGGTTGAAATCCCTACCAATGTACGGAAAATAATTCTTTTGAGATGGAGAAGGCACTAAGCGCGTCCATGTAGGGGAAATCAGTTGTTCAACATAGATACAATCCAGTGACCAAGTATTTTATTATCTGTCGCCTTTCTTTAAGGAAGAAAACTAAGAAATTAATTTAAACGAGAAGCTTCTACCCACATCAGGACTGTTGTTTCAACTTCACTTCATGTCATGTGAAAAGGAATGATTCCGAGATTAATTGAAATCTCAGTAGATTTTGGCCATAGTTTGAATCATATATTTATCTATTTTGTTAAAAATACAGATTAGTTAGAATTATGAATTTTAAAAATGAATACGGATTAGTTAGAATTATGAAATTTACACGAGAGTGTTGTTGAATTTATTTATTTAATCTAAACAACAAAAAAATTACAATTTTACCAAAATGTTTATAGCTGAATTAAATTCCTTCCATTTATTTAATCTAAACAACAAAAAAATTACAATTTTACCAAAATGTTTATAGCTGAATTAAATTCCTTCCAAAAAATGCCAAAATGTTGGAGTTAAAATGTTGGAGTTAAATTTGTATAGATGTATGTGTATTCGCTAATACAAAATTGAGGTCTATAGTCGCTCTAATCTAGAATGGGGAGATGATATAGTAGTTGTAAATGAATATAAACATTTAAATGTCCGCTGGATATAAGAATGCTATAGTAGTTGTAAATGAATATAAACATTTAAATGTCTGCTGGATATAAGAATGCTATTATAATGGCCTTAAAATGAAGCATTAGATTAAATAGTAATAAAATTATAATAATTCATATTCATAAGTGTTATATTTCATAATTTCATATTCAAATTTTAATTAATAAGCATATAAAAATTCAATATTTACAATAAACATTTTTTTTCTTTCTAACTTCTATATCTATTTATCTATCTATAAATATCATCAATGCTATGCATATCACATAAAAAAAACTCAAATTATAAAACATATCAAATAAAAATGTTACATATACGTAACTACATGAATGACCAAAGCTTCAATAAAATTAAAATTAAAAATATTCTACATATAGATATGTGAAATTTATATAATTATAAATAATATTATTAAGAACCAACATAGATCCATCTTATCTCTAATCTTCCAAGCATTGAGAGGAATAAAATCTCTTGAGGTTAAACATTTTCCCCATGTTTTGTATTCAAAAAAAGGTTCACAGTTTAAGAAACTTGATCTCTCCAAGCACTTGGTAGATCATAAGTTCATATGGATCTATACTAATATATCTTCATTGGAAAAAGTTTGATCAATATTATATCTTCAATGACAAATGATTGATCCATGCATTAGGACCTGACCAAATGACTTTTCTCTGTGTTTATAACAAAAAGGAGAGTTGAAGGAGTCAAACTTAAACCTTAGTTGGCTAGCGAGTTGTGTAATAATCAGACCACTAGGAGGAAAAGAAGTTCCATTTATTTTTTTTATCTAGTTCCACAGTAGAGTAGAACAACACGAGAGTGAGAGTGGGGGCATAACAAAGGGGGTTTGTGTTCTATAGAAGCCCACAAACTACAAGCCTTATATAACTCTATAGAAAGCGCTTTCTCACTTTATACTTGCATTATATCCATCTTAGACAAAAAAGAGTAGAGCAACCTCACTTTCGAGCAAGGTTTTCTTCCAAAAGGGTTTCCCATGACATATGTTGGTGTTCATTGTGATTGGTGTATGTTTTTATTTCATTGTTCTTTATTTTCCACATTTTATCTACAACACATGTAAACAACAAAATATATAATAACAAATTTGGAATATAATGGAATTAACCTTTCATAGTACAAATTTTGATGTTGATTTTAGTGGATCTATTGTAATGAAATTTCCAATGGAATATTCATGGCCGTTTATAGATCATTTAGCACTACAATATTGAGAAAAAAAAACCTAAAACACCTTTTTTAATGTAATTAAAAATTCTAGGCAACTAGAAGTTCTAATGGATATTTTTTTTAATCAATGAACTTCTCTCAATATGGTGAACCAAGGGTGGTAGGAGGGGGAGGGGCACTTTATGGCCTTGAGGGGAAAAAAGTGTTTAGGTACTCACGTGGCCTTGGTCATATGACAAATAATAAAGTAGAGATATATGGTCTCTACCAAGGACTTTTGTTAGCCAAAGAACATCAAGTGGACACACTTATAGTTATGGTGTTCATTTTCCATGAAAATTTTGCGACTGCTTAGATGAATGATTTGAAACTAATTTTCTTTCACTAAGGCACAAAATTTCTTGACACTTATAAGCAATAGAATATACATAAAGATAAAAACACAATCACACAATTTACACAATAATGTTTCTTGGGAAAACCCTCTTCTTTGTTAAAGTATTTTATTGATAAAACTTGAGCAATAAAATCTCGTACAAGGCAATCTGAGAATAACATTGTTCTCTATTGTACTAGCTTAAACTCCCTACAAAACACTTGATTCTAACTCCTAAACCTTGTGCACCGACAACCCCATTTCCTAGCACACTAGGGCCTAATTTGTACAAACAAAAACTCCTATTTCGTAGCGCAACATGTCCCTATTTTTGTGCGCACCATGTCTCCTATTATAGGATGCAACTCCTAAATTTGTGCACAAATCAGCGTAATAACATGTGTGTTCTTGCTTCTCAAGCCTGTGCACACCATAAGCAAAGAGGTCTCTCTCTTACTAACTTGTGAGGCTTGCTTTATCTCACAACCTTGTGTACAAAAAAATGATGAATACATGTGCCTTCATCCTCATTTTATTGATCCGATCCATGATAAAATTAACAGGTCACAAATTTAGAACTTATGGTTAAAAGGTTATCTAAGTTGAATTGGTTTTTCTCTCTCCAACCATAACTTGGAGTTACAACTAGTGTTTCTTCAATCAAGGACTAGAGATCCACTTGTCCTATTCTAAATTTATAATTGCCACTCAATCTGTAGCCAAATTGAAAGTGGTCCACATAACAAGTCCTCCAACACAGTGCATGAATTCACCATCTCCACGAACTCGTCCATGGTTAAAGGATAGACAAACTCAGTTTTTCTGGCTAAGGCATGAGTCAAAGAAGACCTTCTCTCGCTACACTTTTCAACACTCCCTCTTAGTAAGGAAGGTACTTCTGGAAGAACCTTGTCCACCTGGATATGTCTTCAACACTACCGCATTCTCTTATGTTGCAGTTGCTCCCTCTGAACTAGAAGACTCCTGCTTCCTGTTGCAGAATCTAATATGAAGATTCTTTCTAACCATGCTCTGCGAGTCTATCACCTCAGTCATAAGTGCCATGTACCCCTTGTATCTCGTTGGTTGCTTCTTTTGGCTGAAAGTGATACTGGAAGATCAAACTCTCTCCCAATCTCCCTTAAACCACTCTTCTGCCCACTTGGCTTGAACTCTCCCTATACTGGGAGTCACTGACTGAGTGGTTCCTTCCACTCGTCTTGGGCTAAGATCCTCATCATCTTATTGGTCGGCTCAACTACCAACTAGCTAAGACTCAAATTGAGATACTGATTGAGGCTCCATCTTGAGAGCTCTATCTTGCTCTCGCTCAACCATCACTTTTCTACCCTGCGCACTTCCTACCTTATTTCTCAGGGTTCTGCATATCTCAACCTATAACAAGTATAGGCTCTTCTTCCTTACACCTATCTGCTTCTTACATCTATAAGCTAGGTGATGGAGGTAAGCATTACCTCCACTAAAGATGACATCATAACCTTTGTCCTCAAGGGTAGTTACCGAAATAAGATTCTGCCATTAGGGGATTTTTGAGGTCTAAAATGGGCCTCCTAAGAAAATGTACAATCAAAATAAACTTTATAAGTACCAATAGGATTCGAGATGATGATGTCAACCATTGGGGGTGATTCACCATTTTTGGAGTAAAAAAATTAAAAATAATAAAACTATTTTTTCAACTTGTATTTTCAACTTATCTTCCTAAGGTTTTACTCAAATTTCGAGCAGGAGTACTCGTTGGATGCAAAATTTAATTCCTTGTCCAAAGAGTACCCATGTTGCATACTGTAGTTCCCACTCTAGTTTCCTGACTCTAATATGACATTATCTTAGATACTTTATTCTTTGAGGACCTCAGGTTGAGGATCCGGACACATGACTCTGTTATTAGTGATTGTGATATTAGTGGTTGTGATGTTTATGTATGTTCTCCATTGACATTATGATGATGATAGTATTAATGGTTAGGTATGTTCTCTATTGGTATTATGATGATTGTAACATTAATGATTATGCACGTTCTTTGTTGATATTATGATGATTGTGGCATAAATGGTCATGTTTGTTCTCTATTGAATTTATGATGATGATAGCACTAAAGGATATGTATGCTCTCTATTGATATCATGATGATGATAGCTTTGATGGATGTGTCCCCTATGTTACCTACTTGCGTTAGTTCTAGTTCACAATGAACAATGATGCGAATGACTAGGTGATGGCAATGATGTTTTTATGACAATGGCTAACATTGAGAAACCTTGTTAATGATGATTATTGAGTATCGCAGGAAACCACCAGAGGCACTCGCATATGACGAGTTGACAACACCTGGTTTGATGAAAATTTATATTATTTTATCTTTGAAATTCTAAGTCAATTTTGAAACCTGCTAGATATGTTTATCTATACTCTGATAATATGTTAATGGTTGCAGGCACAAATTAGTTGCTTGGCCGAATGACTTACATATGAGTGATGGGGTTGTACAAGTGGATGGGACTACATGGGAGGGGTGGGATAGTGTCCCTGATCTCACCCACTAGCACTCCCGCCGTGACTTGGGCTGGAAAGGTTGAAACACCTTTGCCTTGGAGATCACGATGCCATGAGGGCAGGTCCCAAAGTTGGGTCGCTCATGAAGACTTTACCCGGGGGGTGCGCACCAAGGCGAATTCCTTGATCCCCGACACCATTAGTCTCACTATAGCAAGCAACATAAGAGATGATAGTGGTCTATGACATTGCACCTATACTTTCCCTTCGTAGTCACTGAATGCTTAAAGGGCAAGTGGTGTGGCACCCTTGGAACTTCAACAGAAGTTCTTGAAGGGCATGACCAAACTTGGCACCCTTGGCATCACAAATAAATTGTTAGGCGTGGCACCCTTGGAACTTCAAGGGAAGTTCTTGAAGGGCACGACCAAACTTGGCACCCTTGTCATCACAAATAAATTGTTAGGTGTGGCACCCTTGGAACTTCAAGGGAAGTTCTTGAAGGGCATGACCAAACTTGGCACCCTTGGAATCATAAAAAATAAATAAATTAATAAATATAATCAAGAGATGAAAACTAAGTAAATTTAAATCAAGGGTAAATGATGTTAGAAACCGAAGTAATTAAAGAAAAAATAAAACTTGGGTTAAGAGGATCATAAGAAGAAATAAAATAGGTTACCTTAAAAACTCTACCCTTCCCATGTTGGAAAATAATAGGTAGATTATGTAGTTTAATTAGGTAAAAGGGGAAAGAGGGACATAACTGTAAGGATAAAGATTAATCCCAAAATGCTTAAACCTAATTAAGAGAAGAGAAGGATAAATTAAAATAAGATTAATAAATTAAATTTTAAAGAAATGTAGAGAACCTCCATGTGGCAACAACCAACATAAAAATATCCATCTAAGAGATAACTTGAGTTAAATTAGGGAGTAGATAGGGGATCAAATCTTCACTCATTAATTGATTTTAGTAATGAACACAAATTAAGGAGTAAAAAGGGGGACCAAGAGACAAGTAGGAGAATAAATAGGAATCTTGTTGAGGTGAGGAAAATATTAGTTTTAAATTAAAATTAAGTAAATAATTTTGGAGATCCTTGATGAGAGAGTGACACACGGGTGGGTGAATAATCAAAATATAGAATTATAAAAAAATAATTAATTATGCATGACATGCCAAGTGTCACCTATGAGGACTTCTATAAAAGAAGGGGCAAGCCATGGGAGAAGGGACTTTTTGGGAACCCTATGGTTGGAGGGAGGAGACTATGTCAGAGTAGTGATTACGAAACTATAGTGAGTTTGGTGAGGTAGAGGATTTTAGAGAGGGGACTCTTGAGCCAAGGAGTGCTCTCCTCTACCAGCTATTGCATTCCTCCATTACAGCTTGGGTGTCCATGGGGAAGAAGAGTACCCAAGGAGTAGGCTGCGAGGTTAACTGGTGGGTCATCGCATTCAGATCAAGTATGTCATCATTCACTCTCGGAGGCGACCGACAACAAGGGAAAACAAGTAACAACAAATCAAGTGGAGTCTCGTCTTCTGGTGAACAGTAGATGTGTGTTGTAGTATTACTTTGTATGTTTTCTTTATGGGCTTAGTTAAATGTATGTCAAATTTTATGATATGTGCAGTGAAATGAAATTTAGGAATGTGTTAGACAGTTACCGAATAAATTTGAATTCCCAATGTTTTTCTCTTCTAGTTGTATTTTATAATGATTTATTTTTAAATATATATATACATATAGTATAGAACTAGTCCTTACACTTGGTATAGAACTGGTCTTTACACATACTTTCAATGGACTCTGCTACACAAAAAATGAGAAATACATGAAAAAACGTGATTGCAATAACGTTTTTCATGTATTTCTCATTTTTCATGTAGTAGGGTCCATCAAATGTATGAAACATGGGTACTTCTTGGATGAGGAATCAAATTCTGCATCAAATGAGAGTTTCCACTTGAAATTTGAGTAAACCCATAGGGAGATAAATTGAAAATATAGTTTTTTCTTTTTTCCCTCTAAAATTTGATGATGTAATCTAATCTTATTTTATTATTTGCACTATTATTTTGTAATTTCCTTAGGAGGCCCATTTTAGACCTCAAAACTCCCCTAATGTTAAGGCCTGGAACTTAGAGGGAATCTATGAGATGAGGATTACTTGACTCCCTCTGAAACTTGACAGTAGCAACTCCTCTAGCTTCATACATACCATCATCTCCTAGCTAGTTGATTTAAAATTGCATGTCATTCTCCTTCAGGTGGTTGAAATACTTCTTTTTCATGCTCATGTGGAAGGTTGTTCCTAAACAAATGTACCCTACATTGTTGTTTGTTGAGCTTGACATACAAGCAACCGATGAGAAATCTTTCTCGAACTAGGAAGAAAATGCATCTACCTCCACTGATGCAACTACATGATACTTCCTCGACTCTAACTCTTCTAATTAGGACACTTAGTAGCATAGATCCCAAACTCATGGCAATGGAAGCACTTGATCTTGCTTAGATGCTTCTTCTTCTTCTCACCTTTATGATTGGACTCAACCTCTCCTTAGCCCTTCTTGTCGTTGGCTTTACTTTTTCCTACTAGGGCAAATTTATCCTCATCCTTTGTCTTCATTGATCTATCATCTCTTGCCCCTCTCCATATTTCCTCTTGAACACAATCACTCCAAAACCTTTCCCAACTCGGAAAATTTTCTTTGCCACTCATTGCATCCTGGAAGCCATACCAAGACTTATGGTGTCCAAAAACCATGATATTCACAAGGTCTTTTTCTGCTGGTGTCTCTCCCACACCACCTAGCTCATCTCGAATCTGAGTGAACTTTGAAAAATATGTGACGATGGGCTCATCTTTACTCATTCATATACTTCTTAGCTTCTCTTTGAGAACTAGTTTCTTGACATCACTAGAACCCTGATACAGATCTAAGATGGTTTTAAACATCTAAAACATTGTCTTCTTCCCATGGAGATGAGGAATAATATGGTATTTGACTCCCTCTAAAATGATCCTCCTCACCTTGGTGTCATTCTTAGTATACTAAGCTAACTGTTGGGGATCTTGAGGTGGTGCTATAGCCTACTTGATAAAATCCCCTAGCCCATTACCTTCCAACACTACTGTGACTCATTCCTTCCATGCATATAAATTCGAGATTCCCTTTAAATTGTGATATGACCTTAGTCCTAGGAAAGCCATATTGTTATCCAAGGAACTACTCTTCAAAACTCACAAACTGATCTTTGTTCTTCACAAACTGAGCTTCATTCTTCACAAATTGACCAATGTGTGTTGATCTTTATGTTGATCTCTGCTCTGATACCATGTTAATTTTCCACGAAAATTATGTAACTTCTTATATGAATGGTCTAAAACTTTATTTCACCAAGACACAAAATTTATTAACACTTATAAGCAATAGAGTAAACACACAATCACACAATTTACACAATAATTTTTTGGGAAACCCAATTGGCAAAACCCTCTTCTTTGCTATAGTATTTTATTGATAAAACATGAGAAATGAAATCTTTTAGAAGGCAATTTGAGAACAACCTTTTTCTATGTTATACTAGCTTAAACTCCCTGTAAAACACTTGATACCAACTCCTAAACCTTGAGCACCAACAATATTATTTCCTATCGTACTAAGGCTTAAATCTGTGCACATAAAAACTCTTATTTTGTAGTGCAACATGTCCCTATTTTTGTGTGCACAAAGTTTTCTATTATAGGACGCAACTCCTAAATTTGTGCACAAATCAACTCAATAACCTATGTGTTCTTGCTCCTCAAGCCCATGCACACCACAAGCTAAGAGGCCTCTCTCTCACTAACTTGTGAGGCTTCCTTTGTCTCACAACCTTGTGCACAAAACAATAATGAATGCATGTGCCTTGGTCCTCCTTTTATTGATTCAATCCATGCTAAAAATGGCAGGTCACCAATTTAGAACTCGTGGTTAACAAGTTAACTGAGTCAAACTGGTTCTTCTCTCTCCAATCATAACTTGGAATTACAACTAGTGTTTCCTTCATTCAAGGACTGAATCTCCACTCGTCCTATTATAAATTTATAACTGCCACTCGATCTATAGTCGAAGGTGGTCCATGTAAATAGTCCTCCAACACTATGCATGAATTCACCATCTCCACAAACTTGTCCATGGTAAAAGGAAAGGCAAACTCAATATTTATGGCTAAGGCATGATCTAGAGAAGACCTTCTCTTGCTATATTTTTCAACATATGGGAGATTCTCTCCCCACCTTGCATCATCTGGTCAAAGGCTTCCTCCCAAAGAAGAAATATATGGAAAACATCATGAAAATAATTATGGAAATTGCGGAAGATATCCCATGCAAAGCATATTTCCATGTCCTAAGAGACTTCAACAAAGAAACAAATAAGTATGCTAATGAGGGGTGTAAATTGAAGATAAGTGAATTAAATATTAATGACTAAATTAGGCTTGCTATAACTCCCTAACGGTGGATGAAGTCTAGCACTCCAAAAACTATTAATTTCCTTGACATAAATGATCCTCTAGGACAAGAACATGTTCATAGTAATGAAATATTTCATAATCAGTTAGTAGTGTTATGTGTTGTAAATTTTGTATTTTATTGGGGCAATTTTGTAAAGTATTCACCTACAAAACCCGTTTTTTTTACTCAGATATATTCTTCTTAGGAAAATGTATTCCTATTAGAAAAGAGAAAACAATTGAAATTTTTTGATAAACTAACTCTATAATGCTTGATGTATTTGTTGTGAATTAGGTGCAAAATTATATAATACAAATACTATTTCCAATTTATATGTATATATAAAAACTAATATGAGAATTATATTTAATAAAAATTGTGCTTCGAATATACCTATATTAAACATCAATGCATATAACATATTTTTGATATTGAAATGTGTATTTTAAATATAAAAAACATCAAAAATGTTTTTATCCATCATAAGCATAGGTGTACCACATCTCAATATGTATCAAGGCTTTAAAATTAAATATTACAGAACAATACATATTATTATATATAATATAATATTATAATATATATATATTATATTTATTATTATGGATTTCCTGTAGGTAATTTATACAATGAAAACATTATTGCTTATTACATATGTAAAAGCATTAATAAGTATATTAATTTGCCCATGGTATATTTATGTAATGATAATAAACAACCATAAAAATTATAACAATTTTATTAAAAAACACTACATTTATTGTTATTATTATTATTATCATTAAAAGCACCCGTGTTTTTATTATTCTTGTAATGATAATGATAACAACAATAGTAACCCTATTATATACTTTCTTGGCATGATACTTGATACTTATTTAATTATACTTTGGCATGATACTTATACTTATTTAATTCCACCAATATATAAATATACTTTGGCATGATACTTGATACTTATTTAATTACACCAATATATAAATAGGTATAAACAATATTTTTGAGTTCAAATGAATACAATGTACCACTATGTTTTACTGCCAAAGTTTTTCCCTGCCAAAGTTTTTCTTAATGTAGCTTTTTGGCTTTTTACATGTCAATTAATTATTAAAAAATTAAATAATAATTTTTTATAGTAATAATTTTTTGTTTTTGTTTTATGTTTTAATTGCATTAATGTGTTGTATTATCTAAACGAATACATGAATTGATTATACCCTTTATTTATTATAACAATATAATCATCTATATATTTAATTAATAAATATAAAATATTAATATATCATTTATATATTTAATAATAATATAAAATATTATACAATTAGAAAATGTATTAAAATAAGAAATTCATTTTATTACATTTGAGTGAGACTTTTTATTATACAAACTGGGATGATATAAAATTTCATGATATTCAAAATGTAAATAAATAATTGTTTTTTTTTTTTTTTAATCATGGTAAACCAATGATGCCAATATTCTCCCAAATTATTTTTCAGAAAACAATTTGTGTTAAATGTCAAAGTTTACACAGTCATCCAATGGCATTGCAATCTATCTTGAAAAAAACATATAACCCCCTTCATATCCATTCTATCTTCTGAACAATTCTGTTTTTAACAATTATGTTTCAAAGACTTAATAACAAGATAAAACCATACACCATACTACATTCCAATGTTTAATTTTCCATGAGGTAACACCGAATTAACAATTATAGATTATAGATTAATCAGGCTGGAAATTATTGAATTTCTTCTATGCATAGATCTTGACAACAACAATATTATCACACACAATTTTTACTAAGTAATCAATCAAAGGTTGGATCATATCATCTCAATTGACTAGTTTGCATAAATTTTAATTGTGGACATAACAACCTTTCATTCTGTTATAACTCCATTAGAAGAACCACTAGAAAGAGAAACAAATGGTTGCTTGGAATATGCATCAAATCAATGAGTACGTTCACTGCCCTTATATTAATTTACAATATTCCAAAAAACCAAAATAATATCACATCTTGAAACATATATTACAACAAGATAGTATTTTTTCCTTCAATGATTCAAGAAAGGATTCATAATAGAAATAACCAACTTTCTCCTCGTCGTACACTCATACTTCCAATCCTTCTCTTGTTCTCCACACACTTCCTAATTTATAAAAATCATTGTAAATCTAAAATAGGATCAAGATTCATAATAAGTGGATAAGACCCATTATTTTAGTAACTAATTTGGAAAAATCAAAACTAAGACTATATTTTTTACTAGCCTAATCCATAATATTCAATGATAATGTTTCTAGACTCTGACTAACTATTACAAAATTAAAATCATTGCATGAGGAATCCAACTTCCTCAAAAAATAATAATATCTAATAAAGTTTATAAAAGTTTGTCGATGCTCCTACATCAAACTCCCAAAGAACAAAATATTATTGGACTCTTGTCCAAGAGATCTTTAACCCTTTGCTGTAACTTGTCTTTGGCCAAAAATTTCATGATGACTTAAATTTCCTCTGGCATCCAGGGATCTCCATTAAACAAATGAAGTCTATTTCGGTATGCTCTTGGAAACTTAGCTCTCTCAATCCTTCTGGCTAATTCCTTCAAGAATTTCTTTGGAAGGAACCGAACCTGTATAATTCAAATCATTTTTTTTGCACATGAAACAAACATGTCAAAATTTATTTGAAATTTTTTCTTTATGGTTCCCAAGGTATTTGGTTTGTTGATCACTTCCATTTATTGTCCAAAAGATTTTGCATTATGATTATCTCCAGCTGGAATTTGGAGTTTTTCACACATTAACTTCTCAATGGTTTCCAAAGAAACCTTTTCCTTGACATTCTTTTGTTGTTCATTTATTAAAATCTCTTCATTTATAACCATTTCTACCATGGATACTCTTGGATGATATATATTTTAGACCATAAAAAATTCATTCATTATCATATTCTCATATTCATTAAACAAATCCCGCTTTTGTGGAAACAAATGATTTACCCCAATTACTGGTTCACATCCCTTGCATCTTGTTTCATCCCTAAAAAATTCTTTGTTATCCAGCATTAATAGTTGATTACTGCTTGCATCCTTTAATGATAGAAAAGTATGTAATTTCCCATATTTCTCAAAACTGCAAGTGTTTTGGTTTCCATTATGTGTTACGTCCCTGTCATATTGCCAAGGTATTCCTAACAGAGCAAGACATCACACATAATTCCATCTTTATAACTTCCAATTTGCAATTCTACCTTACATTGTTTAGTAACCAAAACTTGATGACCCTTTTATAACCAAGAGACCTTATAAGGTGTAGGATGGGGTGTCTTCTTTAAGTTTATCTTTTCTACCATTTCAATAGGGACTATATTATCTATGCTACCACTATCAATCACAAGTTTGCAGCACATACCTTTGGACTTACCCATAGTTCTGAACAAAATCCTCCTTTGAGTTGGTTCTTTGGTCCCTTTTTTTGTTTGGATTAACACTATTTTTAATAGCAAAGATTCACCTTCCTCAGAAGCATTTACAATTGCATCTAGATCTCCATCCTCCTCCTTTGCCTCTACAACATAAGCACCTTGTTGGCTTGCTTATATATATTTAGGAAATTCCCAAGACATGTGCCATAATTGTACACAATTATAACATTTGGGTTGATAATATCTTCCTCAACCTCTGTCTTTGGAAAATGATCTCCTCCCTCCGAAATCACTTTCTCTTGGTGTTTGACTACTAGAATTTCCTTCTTTTTCCTTTGGATATTTAACTCCTTGTCTATTTATTTTTTCTTTATCCTTTACAAGACTTCTTCCTCTACTTCTCAGTTTTTGTTTTTAGGCAATCTTCTCAGTCCTGATGAAGAGTCTTGGTTTAGGCTCGAAACGTCGACAAATAAAAATGATGAACACTATGGAATATCCGAATTCAGTCTCTCAGAAACCACTCCACAGAAATCTACAAACTAAAATCTTCTCTTCTTTTGTCAAAGTTGTCTGATATGTATCTTCCACAATTTTCAAAGGCAACAAGCTAATTTCATCTAGAATCTCAAACTTTAAGCCAACAATGTATGTTGCAACTTTTTCATCATTTTCTTATACATGTCCAATCCTAATGTTTAATTTGTAAAATTCCTCAGTATATTCTTTAATAATCATGTTCCCTTGTTTAAGGTTCTGTAATTACTTAAAAAAATTAATACGATAATCCTTAGGTAAAAATTTACCTTTAAGTTTCAACACCATCTTATCCCAATCTTTAATTTTTTCTTTTCCTTTCCTCCTTCATTCAACTTGTACCTCATCCCACCATAGGGTTGCATGTCCTTTAAGTCTAGTCATTGCATACTTGACTTTCTTGTCCTTGTCATCATCCTCATAATCAAAGTATTTATCTAATGCATGTATCAAATCCATTAACTCATCAACATTCAAGTTACCTTCATATTATGGTACTTCCATTTTTGGCTTGACAGACATCTTGGTGAACATCTTCAACATTTTATCCTCAATAATTTCCTTTGCTTCTTCCTCACTAGAAGCCTCTGCTTCAACATCACTGGCATATCCCATGTCAATTCCTCTTTTTTTTGCAGCTTCCATGGTTTCCATCCTCTCTTGAAGTCTCCTCATTTATGCATGCAAATCCACATCTGCTACATACCCACCCACTCGTGCTCCCTAAGTTGCTCCTCTTCGATCTGCCATAACTATTGTTGCTGCTCTGATACCAATTGATGCCAAGGTTTTGCCAAATTATTCTTCAAAAAACTATTTGTGTTAAATACCAAAGTTTACACAATCACCCAATGGGATTACAATTTGATTTGAAAAAAATATATAAACCCCTTCATATCCATTCTATCTCCTCAACATTAGAAAGCTAAGATTTTTTTAGTAATACCATTTCAAAGACTTAGAAACTAGCTGGAACCATCCACCATACTACGTTTCAATGTTTATTTTTCTATGATGTAATATTGAATTAACAAGTATAGATTAACCACACTGGAAATTATTGAATTTCTTCTATTCATGGATCCTGACAGCAACAATATTATCATTCACACACAATTTTTACAGAGTAATCAATCAAAGGTTGGATCATATCAGTTCAATTGACTAGTATGCAAAAATTTTCATTGTGGACATAACAATCTTTCATTTTGTTATAACTCCATTAGAAGAACCACTGGAAAGAGTAGCAAATGGTTGTTTGGAATATGCTCCAAATCAACGAGTAAGTATGTTGCCTATATATTCATTTACAACACTCCATAAAACCAAAATAATATCACATATTGAAAAATATATTACAACAAGATAATTTTTTTTTCCTTCAATGATTCAAGGGAGGATTCATAATGGAAAGAATTAGCTTTTTCCTCCTCTTACACCCATACTTCCAATCCTTCTCTAGCTCTCCACATACTTACTAATTTATAAAAACCATTCTAAATCTAAAATAGGATGAAGATTCATAATAAGTGGACAAGACCCATTATTTTAGTAACTAAGCTGGAAAAATCAAAACTAAGGGTACTTTTTTTTGCTAGCCTAATCCATAATATTCGATGATAAAATTTCTAGACTTTGACTAATCATTACAAAATTAAAAGCAGTACATGAGGAATCCAATTTCCTCAAAAGATAATAATATCTAATAACATTTATAAAAAAAAATCGATGCTCCTGCATCAATTGATAACTTGTTGGAGTAATTTGGGCAAGGTTCAAGATCAAACCTAGTGGCTACCACTATAACACCAAGAGTATATCCAACAACTCGTGAGCTATATATGACTTCTCAAGAGAGAAGACTCCATGAGGGTGGGGGAGCCTACTCCTTGAGCCTTATCACAATGGGCCAAAGATGCCCCCTCATGGGATTTGGAACCGGGTGGAGGGGATAACATCCCATTGTAAATGTCAATAAATAATTGTTATCCTTATTGATAACATTTCTTCATCAAATTGGGACAATATGTCCACATCAAATGACATGCATAATCTTCTTCTTCTTTTATTTTTTCTTTTTTTCTATGTGGTTCATGATCCTCAGAGATTGATGATCACTACATCTGCAACATAATTGTACCAAATATATATACCCGAAAGGATCACTTCCTTTAGGCTCAACCACAAAGCATGACCCCAAGAGTGTTGAAAGAATTGATCTTGTGATCTCTCAATAGCAGAGGTTCTTTAAAAACGGGAACTTAACCAACTGAGCTAACCCTCATGGTTAAATGACATGTGTAATCTTCACACACAAACATTTAAAAATATATGACTTGTAACATTATAACAGTGATGCCACCTCAATCTTCTCCCTTTTCACCTATTTTCTCCTTGGTATACTGTGTTCTCGTCCTTAAACACTATATTTTACATGAACTAGCACTTATCGAGTTAGGTTTTACCTTATACCACCAATAAAATCCTATGCAATCCCAGTATCTTGATGTTGAAACAGATCCAATAGTTGTCAGGGATTTTTTTTGTCACTATCAATTGATGGGTCCTAGAACAAGATCTTAGTTCTTGGCTCCATCATGACATCTTCTTCTATAACATTTCTTGTAGTTCTTATGCTTGGGATAAAATTTAGTTGATGGGAATGTTCTCGTTACTCAGAGTCACTAATAGATGGACCATCCATCGCTCGCCACCTAATGCTCATTGTTGAGCCTCAACACTTTAGCTGTGGGTAGTGGAAATGACTACAATTGTTAGAGATAGTTCTGTTTGTCAGGTAAATCTATTGACGAGACCATTGTCGCTCACCATCAACACTAGAAAATATGTATTTGATTATTAGTCAGCCTCCTTTCAATGACATGATTGTCATGGATAGTAAATCAACGACCCAACATTATCCCGAGGCCCCCTAGGTCTACTATGGCTTAGCAAGGGAGCATCTAGTATCGAAAGTCCTGTTGTGGGACCCTTGTTAAAAAGTGCTACCTCTGAATGGTGCAACCATGGTGTGGGCTCAATAGGGGATTGATCTACAACCCTTGTTCAACCTAAGGCCCCCTTTGGCCTGCTGCAGTTTAATGAATAAGGGAGGGGGGGTCCAAAACTAGAATCCACCCTTAATCAAACCACTTTAGTTTTCCTACTGGAATTCGATGTGGAACCTCATATTGCATGGAACTATACTTCCTTAATACTTATGCACTTTCCAAATCTAGGATTCAATTATTTTCTTATGGTTTCACTTTGTGTTTGGCCTAGATAGAAAAACTCCCAGATACAAATGGTTACACTGCAATCATGACCATTGTCTCTCTTTGATCTCTTAGTAGGGTCCTTATGATATCGATAATTTATTCACAAAGCAATCAATACAGGGGTATAATCATCTCCCATCTTTATAGATATCAATGATACCACAAATTAAACACACAATATGATAGCAAGCATAACTAGCCGATATTATATTATGCAGAGCACGAAATTACATAGATTTAGCATTTCATTACATAGGCCCGATACTACTCAAGACACACACAGATTTTTCTCCCTTCTGTTCTCTTCTCTCATCCTGGCCTAGAAAAAATATCATTAATACAAAATAGAGATTGTAACTAATAGGTCTCAAGTGTTCCTATAGTTGTCCCTATTCTAGAAGCTGAATTCCACTCCACTAAACATTATATTTACATTTGTCCCATAAGGACACCTCAACATAAATTTGAATAAACACAAATTCTCCTAGCTATAAATAATGATTTACAATAATTACAAAAAGTAAATTGTTCATGTGGGTAAAATGAAATTCCTTGCTAGGATGACTGTGCATCAAACTGCTAGGGAAGAAAATATTTCTCCATCAAGTCTTCAACATCCATGCCGAACTTGGAAATATTTGTTTTTATGATCCAACTTGCGTCCATTATTGGTTGATTTTTCCATTTAACCAAGTACTCAAAATATTATTTTCCTCTATTCCTCTTAGTCATCCTCTTTTCCAATACTACTTCAATCTCCTTCTATATTGTTATTGGCAATTGGTCCTCCCAGTGATAGATCTAGTCTTGATCATCTGCAAGTGCACCAATTGTCTCCTTAAAGGGATATAAAGATGCTACATTAGAAATTGGCAAAATCAAAATATCATATGGAATCTCTAGTTCATAAGCATTGGAGGAAAACTTTCTTAGGATTTTACATGGGCCAATTTTCATAAGTTTTAGTTTATTGTATGTCCCTCTAGGAAATATTTCCTTTTTGAGATGAGTCATTACTAAGTCACCAACTTCAAAGTCCAACTTCTTCCTTCTTGTATTATCTTGCTAGATGTACTTGTTGTTGGTTTCTTGTATCTATTGTTTGACTCTCTCTTGGAGCTCTTGTGTACTTCCTATAAAATGTTCACCTTCAACTCTCTCGATATCTTGTTTTCTCAGGTTTCTCAACTCATAAACTCCTCTTGGGTGCATTCCATATACTATCTAGAATGGACTTATTCTGGTGCTTCTATTTAGATAGTCGTTATAAGAAAATTCATCTTGAGCAAGCTCTTGGTCCCACTACTTGGGGTGTTCACTTTACAAACATCTCAAGATGTTACCCAAAATTCTATTCACCGCCTCTATTTTCCCTTTTGTTTGTGGATTATAAACCAAACAAAAATTTAGATTGGTTCCAGGTTTCTTACATAAGGTCCTCTAGAAATCACTTATAAGTCTTGTATCTCAATCTAAAACAATCGTTTTAGGCAAGCCACGCAATATCACAATTTTAAAAAATAAATTTGCAACCCTATTTGAATTAGTGGTTATTGTGAAAGGTATAAAATGAGCTATTTTAGAAAACCTATCCACAACCAAAAAATATAATTGTTACCCCTCTATGTTTGAGGTAATCCCAAAAAAAATCCATGCAAATAGAATCCCAAGGCCTACTTGGAACGAGAAGTGGTTGGTACAATCCAATATTTTGCCTCGTTTCTTTGTTATACTAGTGCATTCTACACTTTTTCGAAAATTTATTCATTTCAACTTGCATACCTAGCCAAGAATAAAAATAATTTATCAACGATTTTTTTTTTTTTAGACTCAAAGTGTCCTAAAAATTCTCCATTGTGTTTCTCCCTTATCAAATTATCTCTCATGGAACATTTCAGTATGTAGAGTTGGTTGTATTTGAATAAAAACCTATCCTAGATCATATAGCTTGACCAATGTGTTTTATATATATTGGTTGGGTTTTCACGGGCTTTGTATGTCTCCTTTAAATCTAGATCATCCATGTACATTTCTTTCAGCTCATCAATTTATAGAACATTAACTTGTAATTCTTGCAACACCAAGATGATTCTATTTAGTGTGTCAACTACCTTGTTTGATGCACCACTTGTATGCTTAATCACAAAAGTAGAATTTTGTAGGGATTCAACCCATTTGACATGCCTTTTATTTAATTTTGGTTGGTTTCCAATGAACTACAAAGCATGGTTTGTTAGTATACAACACAAATTCCTTTGGCACAAGGTAGTGTCTCCATTTCTTCAAAGCCTGAACTATGGCATAAAATTCTTTATCATAAGAAGAATACCTTTGTTTTTATTCATTTAGATTGCTAAAATAAGCAATTAGTCATCCTTCCTGACTCATAACTGCTCCAATAGGAACTCCACTTGCATCTATCTCAACTTGGAAAAACTTACTGAAATATGGTAGAGCCAAAACATGTTGCTTTGTCACCTTTTGCTTCAACAAATTAAAGTTCCTATCTACTGCTGCAGTCTACTTGAATGGTTGATTGTTTACTTTTTGGTTTCTACAATAGATGTACAAAGTCTATTATTTTTTTTAATGAATTCTCTATAGAAACTTGCAAGACCATAAAAAATTCTAACCCCAAACATGTTTCATGGGATAAGCCAATCAATGATTTCTCTGACATTTTCAAGGTCCATTTTCAAGCCAACTTCAGAAATAATAAGGCCAAAATATACCAATTCCCTTTTCATAAAGGTACATTTATTCAAATTAATTGGCAATTTCTCTCGCTAATCTAATATGTCTCATATACTCTTATTTTGTTTGGTTGTACACTAAAATCTCATCCAATAAACAGTGATAAAATTACCTAGAAGCTCCTTCAAGAATTCATTCATTAGTCTCATGAAAGTGCTAGATGTGTTAGAAAGACCAAAATGCATAACTAACCACTCATACAGTCCATTATTGGTCTTAAAGGTTGTTTTCCACTTGTCCCTTTCTCTCATTCGAATTTGGTGGTAACCACTCTTCAATTCAATCTTAGAAAAATATCTAACACCACTCAAACAATCAATTAAATCATTAATCTGTGGAAGAGGAAATCTAAACCTGATTGTGATTTTGTTTATGTCCATCGAATCAGTGCACATCCACCATCCACCATATTTCTTTGGGCTAAGGACTATTCAAAAAACACACGGGGTTAAAATCTCCGATAAGACCTTTGTCTCAGAATTCTTGCACTTGTTTCCTTATCTCTTCGTTCTCTTTAGGAGTCATTTTGTAGGCTGCCTTGTTTGGAAGACTTTCTCTCGGAATCAAATCTATATGACTATATCAACAAAATCATTTACATTATACTTGACTTCCTTAGGAAAATAATCTAAACTTGTGTTGGTGAGAATTATCTTAGGTTTATCAATAAAGGAAAAATGGACTTCCTTCTTTTTGACCTCTTGCATCAGTTATTTGGAAATTATTAGCAACACACTAGGACCGACTTCTTCCTTAGATCCTTCATCTTGTAAAGGCATCACTGTATGCTTGTGACCATCCTTCTCAAGGGTGTAATTATTTTGTATAACATCATGGATAACTTTCCTATCAAACTGCCATGATCTCCCCAACAAAATATGGCAAACATTCATAGGCATTACACCACACAATTTTTCATCCTTATATCTTTCAATCCGAAAATATACCTTACATTGTTCATTGAATAAGATTTGATGGCCTTTTTGAAACCATGAAAATTTGTAAGGGGTAGGATGTCATGTTCTTTTTAAATCTATCTTCTCTACCATATTTGTAGAAACAAGATTATATATGTGTTGTAGCGGCTACAACCACCATCCAAAATTTTAGCCTGCACCAACTTCAGAGCCTCCTTTGAAGAGTTTCACTTGATGACTGCTCACACTCGGGTTCACTTCATGAGCTCGTGTGAGTCTTCACATCCACCTTGCTTGATCATTGCATTCAATTCCCTTCATGCTAATGTCTAAGTCATGCTTGCGACCATGTCCTGGTTATGCTCAAAGTCTTCGATTCATATGTGTTTGTTGTGTTCACTATGAAAGCGTGAGTCACACTCACAGACGAAGTCACATTCACTATCGCGCAAGCGTCGTCTCGATCAATGAACGATCAATCATGAGTGTCACGCTTGTTAATTACACCATCGGTCAGTCTTGTTGAACATGTGTGTCTAGATGGTTTGGTCATTTCGTCGTCAAGTCATGTGAGTGTGTGTTCGTATGATCACCTATGCATCTTTTGATCGTTCACACACTTAGTCATTTTTGCTGAAGTTATGACGACCAGAATCCCCTCTAACAGTCGAGCCATCACCCCACTTTCAACTCGATCGACTGTCAACCAAAAAAACGCAGAAGCACCAAGCTAGTCTTGTTAAGCTGCGCTACCCACAAGCAATTCAATCAACCCTCATGCTGGCCACCTGGACAGTTAAACCCGACAGTCACCCCAAGACTGACTCCCCTCAAAATTTGTGCAGAGGCCACTGACTCCACCCGCACAACTGACTGAGGAAGTTGTGCAGATAGGCCGGACAAACACCAAGTTCTCATCACTGTCTCCCTTAGAAAATTGAGCAGTTTTCCCAGTCAGTCATCTCGGTAGTTGACCAACTATTCATCTCATAAAGTGTGCATTGTTCATGAGCAGGCCTTCCACTACCCATCAGTCAGCTCAGAAATTGCGGAGAGATGATCAACAAGCCGGCCTCCCAACCTTAGTGTATTTTCCCTTGCCAGTAGCCCCTAGTAGCAGAATTCCAGTTCTCTTTCGAAATTGCACAGTTTATGCTGCTAGTCTCTTGAGAAGCCAATCGCAGTTTTGGTTGCCATTGACCCCAACAACCAACTGGCAGTTCCCTCTAGGAGTTGCACAGTTTTGGTTGCCAATGACCCCAGTAGCCAGTTGACAGTTCCCTCTGGGAATTCCACATTTTTGGCTACCAGTGACCCCAGCAACCAACTGGCAGTTCCCTCTGGGAATTGGGCAATTTTGGCTGCTAGTCTCCCGGGCAGTTCCCTATAAAAACTGTGCAATCCCTGCCCGCTGACCCTTCATGCAACCTGGCCCATTCTTTTGGAAAACTGCCCAAATCTAGCTGTCCAGCCCCGTTGCCCGTTCGTTCTAAAAAATGTGCAGAGCATGCCTTCCTTGCCTTCCAACAGCCCAGACTATTTCTCCCAAAATTTGCGCAATTTTTCCTCCTAGCCGCCGAGCTAGAGCTCGCAGACAGTCACTGACGACTTAGATTTCCAGTCTCCATCACTTAGTGACTCTTTTGCAGTTTTCATCAGCAGTGCCCAGAGCCATCATGCCGCATCACAACCTTGTTGCCTCTCTCGGTCACCTACACCTAAATGATCATGTGTCATGGTCGACTAGGAGGTTTTAGATTTGATGTTGTATTGTCATGAGTGACTGCAGGTACAGGTACACCAATGAACATGGTAGGACAACGAATGAGATGAATGAAGGGAGCACATGCATAATGACATGTTCACCAATGAACGAACAAATGAAGCATGTGAAGCAGATGAACACGACGAACACACACCTTCACGAACAGATGAGCCTATCAAGCCTTCCAACATGCAAGCAAGGAACAATATGTTAAATCTTCATCAAGCGAACCAAGGACCATCGAAGAATCCGCGCACTTCACCATGCGGAGGTGAAGCTATGATACACCATGAAGACACCCATCACCTAGCAGCACTTTAGCTTGACATGCACTCGAGTAGTAGCATGCATGTACTAGCATTGTCATGTCAGGTCATGTTGAGTCACATCATGAGTCCTGGCACCCACATGCTCACTATGGGCTTGTTTTCAATCAATGTGATGTAACGTGGAAGTCAAAGAGACCCATTTTTTGAACAAAGAGTCATGGAAGTCAAACGATCATGACGGTAGTCGAACAACCACAAGGGTAAGTTTCACCCTTGGCTATAAATACCCCCTCATTTGTACATGGAAAGGACTTTTCACCTCAACTCCTCCCACATAGCCAAGAGAGTCTGTAATCTTTTCTTTGAGGATTAAATATTGGCTCCAACGCCCCGCTGACGGGGTTAGTGGTGTATGGTGTGACAATGTGCCTTAGAACTTTTGCTTAATTCAGAAGCCTGTTAATAGGCCAGCACATTTTCACACATGTATTGTACTTGTTGTGAGATTGATCTTTAACACTTGTAATGCATGTTGCTTTAACCTGTTTTCTACATCTGAACTGATTCATTTGTTGTAATGCATAATCTATTAATGGAAATGTGTTGTATACGTTGTTAATGCTGTCCCATCTGTGTTGAATTCTCTTTCGAACATCAGACAAACCTTTCACATGAACCTTGTTGTAACAATCGTTGCATTCATTCAGACTGATCCATGAGTGATGTACGTGTTATCTCACCTTATATGTTGTGACTGCCGCATCTGAGTGGATTGCTCTATCGGAAGCTATGTATGTCCTTTTGTGTTGTGTGTTCCTAATTGAGTTGGGACTAATCCCTTTCAACCTGGAACTCAACTTCACTCTCTTCCCCTCACAGTGAAAGAACCATTGACACAAGTACAATTACACTCACTAGGAACGCGAACCTCACTTCCTGAAGATAAAGAAAACCACTCTCCTGTGCTGAAAAGCAAGAGTTGAGGCAAATCCTTAAGACAATGGTAACTGGTCCATCATACCAAATGGGACTCCCACACCAAACGATGTGAGGTCTAGTTGGGACTTCATACCAGGGTGATCCCCTGATGTTGGTAGGTCCAGCACCGTCTACATTTTGGAGGTAGAAGGAGGGCCAGATGACAAGCTGAGTCCTCATATCTGTTTTGAATCTCTACACATCTATCATGGTTAAGTACTGAGTTGCTCTTCCAGAATGTATGTCTTATGGAAATGATTTCATCATCTTGGAACAATTCTCAAATAACTTCTCTCATAAAACTTTTGATGG
This sequence comes from Pinus taeda, assembly GCA_000404065.3. Lineage (NCBI taxonomy): Eukaryota > Viridiplantae > Streptophyta > Pinopsida > Pinales > Pinaceae > Pinus > Pinus taeda. The sequence goes on from APFE031030286.1 coordinate 105,659, forward strand.
TAGAGGCTATGTAGCCTTGGTTAGGCATGCGATCAACGTTGTGGGCTCATGCGAAAGACATGGATTCTTTGAAAGATACATGAGTTGTGCGTTGTTCGTCTACACGCTTCGAGGGCACCCAATGCAATGGCGTTCCACGCTACTCGAAAGGTCTATTCATTCTCTTGTTCACTTGGTTGTAGATATAGACCATGCTTTCAATCACTTTAACTATAAAGCACTCAACAAAGAAATCAGGAATTGCAAAAAGCACCCAATGAATCCATTGAGTAGTTTTACACGTGCTTTTGTAATCTTGCATATTGATTCCCCGAAGATGATATTGATTGGGAATTTCTTGATGGAAGATTTGAGTATCTTCTTCACATATCTGAACCCTACTCAGCACACTTCAGTGATGGAGCTGCACAATCGCAGGTAGGCATAGTTGCTATCACAAGTGATTGTCTGCCTTCACCTCATCAAACAACTCCACCACCGCGGAGTGATGTGGTAGATCATGCACACACCTGTGTTGAACTGTCACATCCTCCCACCCCACCTGCTCTTGAGATTTGCGCAGATTTGGGTTGCAAGCCTGTTGGTTATCACATGGATTCATTCCCTCGACCTTCGTCCTCGCGTTCTGTTGATCCTCCAGATTGTACTGTCTTGTGTTCTCCCATTCTGGACTCCTCACTTGCTGTGAATGAGGATCAATTTGTCGACGGAGTTGGTGTTATGCAGCCAACCTACGCCATCATTCATGATGAGTGTGTGTGGGAATCTAAAGGAGAGTCTGTGGTGAAGGATGACTTCCTTCCAGCTGCACCTCATCCGCTTCATCATGACATCCCTTGTGATTTTGCCAATGTTGATTTCCCCTGTGAAAACCCATTTCCAGATGTTTCTACTTCTGATCATTCACATGACACCTCGAATATCAGTCTGTCATTACAATGGGAAGAGGACACATCTTCCTTAGAAAATCCGTTCAATCTGTCATTTATATTTCTTGAAAACACAAAGGGTGAACATATTTTCTTCTCATCTACCCCTCTGCTCGATTCATCAAATTATGAGGATGTCGACGAACATCTCGAATTTTATGATCTTGGTTGTCGTGATCTATTCACTTTCCCATACAATCACGATGTTGATTTAATCTTTCCAAGACACTGGTATATGATGATCTATCTTTCAACGAAGTCGAAACCCCCTAGACTGTTGAGGCACTTCAACCGGAGCTGATGATTATGTCAAGCCCTCTGTCCTGAGGTTGGTTTCACTTTCGGTCAGGAAATTATTGAAACACTCAAGGATCCTCATCACTATCTGCTTTGCAGAGAAGATCAACCAAACACCCAAATTTCACTTCCTCCACTCAAACTACAGGATCCCACCGCTCATGCGTTGGAGGAATCTTACATAGCAAGCACACATGCCAACACAAGTGGTCTACCTTTCTCACATTTGATTGCATGTCACAGTCAAGAGAATGCATACACTCAACATCTGCATGCAGTGTAGCACAACATCATGGTAGCTCCATAGAATGCATGTCATGTACTTTCACTCATCTCTGTTCTGTGGTCGCTCATAAACTCAGAGTGTGTTTGTCTTCACTGTTATATCTTTCTTGTTTGCCGGTTCACATAGTTGTCTTGTTCACGAACCATGCCTTCACCAACATGGGTCAACCAATGCTCTGGTGGCTGCATTGGAAGTATCAGCTCACATGCAATGGCCCATGCACCGTTAGCTTAGGAGTAGGATTAGTGTTTGCTTTTTCGCTTGTCTTTACTTTCTGGTTTGCATGATTGTTTGCTTGTTGACTTGGTTGCTTTGTTTGCTTGATATATTACTATTTTTGTTTTCGGAAATAATTGTTGCCAACTACTACGTTTTGGATTTTGAATAGAGTATGTGGCTAAAATTTGAGGAAAACTTGTGACACTGTAGCACTTGCCCAACCTTGTGTCTGCCTTCTCTGTGCTTGGTTGTAACCTTCGACCAATGAAGTCCTGACGGAAAATACAAACTGTCTGCAAGGGAAGTTTCGGTCCAACCGTGAACTTGTGTCCACTGGGAAGCCCCATGCCTGTACTCAACCTTCTGCTCTGTGTGTTCAAGCTCATACAACTAGTAGAAATAGAGAAGGGGAAAATCTAAACGAGTAAACCTATGTCAAAGGTCTTACATGATTCTCTGAAGGAACAAGCTCTTATGTTCTCAATAAGTCAAGATCCCTCTTCCATCCCAAAAATAAATAAGTGCCTATACACAGTCCTCTTGAAAAATACAAAGGCGAAAGAAGAGAAAGGATTCCTGCGCAGAGAGGTGATGCATGCAACACTGACCAGGCTCGCTAGAAGTGGAGAAATGTGTGTGTTCCTGCGTGACTCCGCCAGGGTACTATCCAGCCCTGCTAGCAATAGAGAAACACCATAGATGAAAACTTATACTCTGAAAATCTTCAATTCACGAACTAAAATACCTTTCTGGAATTCAAAATGCTGGGATCTATGTTGAACTTTTTACTGTGTTTAACTGAGTTGGCAAAGGGTGAACCACGTATTTCCATGGGGTAAGTGGGGAAACTGAAGTAACCTACACAACAATTCAATACTCCCCGAAAGACCAAGGCCCTGTGTTAAAAATGAACCGAAACAGAGAAGCTAGAGTTCTATCAGTGTGTTGCCAAGTGTTGTAGCGACTACAACCACCTTCCAAAAGTTTGGCCGACACCAACTTCAGAGCCTCCCTTGAAGAGTTTCACTTGATGACTACTCACACTCAGGTTCACTCCGTGAGCTCGTGTGAGTCTTCACATCCACCTTTCTTGATCATTACATTCAAGTCTTTGCATGCTGATGTCTAAGTCATGCTTGCGACCATGTTTTGGTTATGCTCAAAGTCTTCGCTTCGTATGTCACGCTTGTTGTGTTCGCTATGAAAGCATATGTTGCACTCAAACATGGAGTCACATTCATTGTCACGAAAGCATCGTCTCGATCAATGAGCGATCAATAATGAGTGTCGTGCTTTTCACTTACACCGTCGGTCAGTCTTGTTGAAAATTTGTGTCTATATGGCTTGGTTGTTTCGTCGTCAAGTCATGCAAGTGTGTGGTTGTATGATCACCTATGCATATTTCGATCATTCACACACTTAGTCATTTTTTTTTAATTTCTAACAACTAGACTCCCCTCTGACAGCCAGACCATCACCCCGCTTTGGACTCGATCAACTGTCAACCAAAACAACACAGAAGCACCAAGCTAGTTTTGTTAAGTTGAGCTGCCCACAAGCAATTCAATAAACCCTCATGCTAGCCACCCAGATAGTCGTACCTAGCAGTCACCCTGGGACTGAATCCCCTCAAAATTTGTGTTGAGGCTGCTAAATTCACCCGCTCAACTGACTGAGGAAGTTTCACAGACAGGCCAGACAGACACTAAGTGCCCGTCCCTGTCTCCCTCAAAAAATTGCACAGTTTCCCAGTTAGGCATCCCGACAATCGACCAACTGTTCATCTCAGAAATTATGCAGTGTTCATAAGCAGGTATTCCACTTCGAATTAGTCATCTCAACTCAAAAATTGGGCAGAGATGATCAGCAAGTCAGCCTCTCGGCCTTAGTGCATTTTCCCTTGCCAGCAGCCCCTAGCAGCAGACTGCCAGTTCCCTCTGGGTATTGCGCAGTTTCTGCTACCAATATCCCGGGAAGCCAGCTGGCAGTTCCCTCTGGGAATTACATAGTTTTGGCTGCCAGTGACCCCAACAACCAACTAGCAGTTCCCTCTTGGAATTGCGCAGTTTTGGCTGCTAGTCTCCCGGGCAGTTCCCTAGAAAAACTGTGCAATCCTTACCTGCTGACACTTCATGCAACTTGATCCGTTCCTCTGGAAAGTTTCACAAATTTGGCTATCCAGCCCCATTGCCCGTTCATTCTGAAAATGCGCGGAGAATGTCTGCCTTACCTTCTAGCAACCCGGACTGTTCCTCCCAAATTTTGCGCAATTTTGCCTCCCAGCCAATCTAGAGCTCGCAGATAGTCACTGACGACTCAGATTGCTAGTCCCCATCACTCAGTGACTCTTTTGCAGTTTTCATAAGCAGTGCCCGAAGCCATCATCCCGCATCACCGCCTTGTTGCCTCTCTCGATCACCTGCACCCGAATGATCATGTGTCATGGTAGACTAGGAGGTTTTGGATTTGATGTCGCCTCATCATGAGTGACTGTAGGTACAGGTACACCAACGAACATGGCAAGAAGATGAATGGGATGAACGAAGGGAGCACATGCAAAATGACAGGTTCACCAACGGACGAATGAACGAAGCATGCGAAGCGAATGAACGTGACGAACACACACCTTCGCGAATAGATGAGCCTGCCAATCCTTCCAACATGCAAGAAATGAAGAACATGCTAAAGCTTCCTCAAGCGAATCAAGGACCATCGAAGACTCCGTGTACTTCACCATGCATAGGTGAAGCTATGATAGACCATGAAGACTTCCATCACCCAGCAACACTTTAGCTCGACATGCACTCCAGTAGTAGCACGAATGTACTAACATTGTCATGTCAAGTCATGTCGAGTCACGTCATGAGTCCTGTCGCCCACATCCTCACTATGGGCTTGTTTTCAATCAATGTGATGTAACGTGGAAGTCCAAGAGACCCATTTTTTGAACAAAGAGTCATGTAAGTCGAAGAGTCATGGAAGTCAAATGGTCATGAGGGTAGTCGAACAACCACAAGGGTCAGTTTCACCCTTGGCTATAAATATCCCCTCATTTGTACATGGAAAGGACTTTTCACCTCAGCTCGTCCCACATAGCCAAGAGAGTCTGTAATATTTTCTTTGAGGAGTAAGTGGTGGCTCCAATGCCCCACTGATGGGGTTAGTGATGTATGATGTCACAATGTGTCTTGGAAATTTTGCTTAATTCAGAAGCTTGTTAATAGGCGAGCACGTTTTCACACGTGCATTGTACTTGTTGTAAGACTGATCTTTAACACTTGTAATGCATGTTGCTTTAACTTGTGTTCTACATCTGAACTGATTCATTTGTTGTAATGCATAATCTATTAATGGAAATGTGTTGTATATGTTGTTAATGTTGTCCGGTCCGTGTCGATTGCTCTACTAGACATAAGACATGCCTTTCACATGAACCTTGTTGTAACAACCGTTACTCGTTAAGACTGATCTGTAAGTGTCGTACATGTTATCTCACCTTGTATGTTGTGACTGCCGCATCTAAGTGGACTGCTCTGTCGGAAGCTTTGTATGTCCTTTTTCGTTGTGTGTTCCTAGCTGAGTTGGGATTGATCCCTTTCAACCTAGAACTCACCTTCACTCTCTTCCCCTCACAGTGAAATAACCATTGACACAAGTACACTTACACTCACCAAGCACACAAACCTCACTTCCCAAAGACAAAGCAGACCACTCTCATGTGTTGACAAGCAAGAGTTGAGGCAAATCCTTAAAGACAATGGCAACTGGACCATCATATCGGATGAGACTCCCACACCAAACGGTGTGAGGTCTAGTTGGGACTTCATACTGTGGTGATCCCTTGATGTTGGCGGGTCCAACACCATCAACAATATGCTATCACCATCGATTATAACCTTACAACACTTACCTCTTAACTTGCACATGGTCCTGAACGAACTTCTCCCATGAGCTGGTTATAAAATAGTTATAAGCCCTATTTTCTTTGTGAACCCTAGTGGCTGAGGTGAACCCTAGGCATTCAAAATCCCCAAATTTTCTCTTCTGGTTTCTTACCGTGACATCCACTGTCTTTCCCCTAAGATTGCACTTCCAAGCAGATGACTTCCTTAGCCTTCCGAAGGTGAACTATGTAGTTGTGTCTGTGAGTTCTTTGAATATGTAGATATTGGTATTACTCAGGAGGGAATTCCTGAGACTAGAAAAGGATGAAGTGGTGTTGCTAGAGGAGGTTGCAAGTAATGACTAAGGTGAACCCTAGCTGCCCCATGAACCCTAGGCATTCAAAGAAAAAAATCGCACTATTCACCTTTTGATCCACTTAATTCCTCTATTTGCAACATTTCCATAAAGTTTTCATGTTTTTTTACCATTAGATAACCCTTTTTAGTTTCTTCATGTTTTCACTTTTGCATACCACATATCCAATACAAATTATTCAAACCTATATATAATTTAGAAATATTACTTTTATATGCCATGTTTTCTTCTTCATATGTGTTTCCCTTGTCTTCTTTGTTGTAAGTGTTTTTCCCTTAATCTTCTATCGATAAAAACCCTACATAATGAACCCATAAGTGGCTAGCTTAATCGGTGATTGTCATGTTATGAAGTGTTGTGTAAACCATAAAATTTAAGGTTCAAATGCTTCGTGGGTCAAGCCAACAAAAAATAAAACCCTACATAATGGAATGCAAACTATGAAATACATTTTACAAACTAAGTAAATAATTTTAGGCTAAAATTGTGTTTAGGTAATGCATACAATCTAGTAATGCATAGTAGTGTGCTCAATACATACTTAAGCACTATTGCATTTAATACATACTTAAGCACCAATGTTGTTACTATATAATACACACCAATAAAGTTGGTAATATTTATTACAAGAAAATATTTCCAAAATGATGTTCTTAATACAATGTTTTACACCAATACATCATTTATGTATATTGCACGCTACTAATTTCAATAGTATTTTTTAAAAAGATATACCAAATGGTGCTTTTAAAACAAGTGCTACATAATAGCTAGTACCTGCTACTTAGTTTAAATATAGTAATATTACAATTTGATAGATGGATGATGGAGTTTTGAATATATATAATATTTTTCTAATTATTTATATTTAAATTTAATTTTAAATGATTAAAATGATTGAATTTAAAAATAATAATTTGAATTATGAAATTTGAATTAAATTATGAAATTTGAAAAAATATTTTATAAAATATTAAAATATTAAGATCGTCATAATATATATATATATATATATATATATATATATATATATATATATATATATATATATATATATATATATATATATGCACACGGTTATTTTTAAAGAATTACTTAAAAGTTAAAAATAAAAAGAATAGGAGCTTAATCCCTCTCTTGGGTAGATTCCGATTTAAAATGGATCTAGGTTGGTTTTTATTTCTTCAAATATATGTTCAAATTATATGAATAATTTAAACATTTGATTTTTTAACCTTTTATGAAAATTAAATTATATTTAGAAAGTAGAAAACTCTTTCATCTTTTATCTCTTGGAATATAATGTGTAAATTATATGAGTAGTTTGAAAATTTGATTTTTATGATTTTATTTTCTAATTAGTTTGCAGTTGTTTTCTGATTACTTTTGCGTGAAATTTCATTAGATGCTTTTCAATTAAGTTAAGTTAAAATATATCTTTATACTAAATAATTATTGTAAAGTTAATAGTTACCTTCAAAATGGTTCATAACATAATGTTTTCATAAGACACTTTTTCTCTTAAGCTTCTAGAAAGACTATATGGATTTACGTAATGCATAATTAAAACCAAGAATTAAATGTGCTCAGCAGACTAGGAAAACTTTGTTATTAAGAATATTCAATTTATTAAAACTAAAAAATAGTAATCAACCATACATCAAAATCTTTATTCTTCTTATTAATATAAAACAAATAATAATTATTATTAACAATCACATTAAAAATATTAGTGTTTTTGTATTAAACACAATATTTTTGTATAATATATTATATATACATCTATTTAAATGAACACATTAATATGATTAATGTAATCTTAAATGATATCTTTTTACATTTCCTTTATTTTTATAACATAAAATGGAAAAAAAATAAAAATAACCTTATGATTTATTTCATGTAAGAATTAAATTATAATTATGATTTTTAATTATTTAAATTTTGTTTACTGGCTTGCAAGGATTAAATGTTTAATCTCTTAAATGTTGTAAATTTTAATTTTGGTTTGTGTGCAATATTTGTGTTCAAATCTTCATCAATTTATTATTATTATTACTAGGCTTGACTCTTTATTATTATTATTACTAAGCTTGACTCTCATGGATTTAAACTTAGAATTTTATGGTTTACACAATTCTTCATAATGCTAGGATTGTCAATTGAACTATTCTCATCAACTTTATAAAACAAGCGTTGCATGGTAGTGTGGTTCGTGTCATTCAAGTGGAAATTATGCTTTCAAAAAATTTTCAAATTGAATATGAACTAGAAAAATTAATTCCCTTGCATAAATTCTTGCATATAGTAACCATTAGGAAGTCTATTAAGAAGTCTGCACAATTACATTTTTACTCCTACTTGTTAAAGGGTTGAAAACCACATAAATAATGGTGGGAAATAACTCTTGGTAAGTATATTTTTATTTATATATTGTCCCTATAACTAATTGTAAATATCTTATTTACATAAGTCTGAGTTGTTTTCAAGTACTTCAATTTTGGGAGGGTTTAATATTGAAAATTAATTGCCCAAATATCTAAAAACATAACATAAATATTATAATTGCATTCATAAATAACAACAGAAAAATTTGAAGCAGTTGAGCAAAGGCTACATTAAAACTTTCAAAATATGATCGAATTAAATATTTGAAAAACAAATATTTCAATAATATTGAAAAATAAATATGATTTTCAACTTAAATTAGTAAAATACAAACTAATAATAATATAGCAATAAATAAATAAATAAGTAAAATAATACCTTAACCAAAATTAATAATATATTGAAAATAATTAAAAATAAATAAATAAAATAATTATGTATTTACAATAATAAATATATGTATATTATTTAGATTCACATTGCTTTTAAGATTTCAATAAAAATTCAAAATTCAAAAATATAGTTAGTGTTTAGATATTATTATACTTATTTAGATATTATTATATTGATAATGATAACTTTATATTATTTAAATTCAATTTTTTTGTATAATAATAAATTTAAAATTATATTTGTGGGACTTTGTATATAACCATTTATTTAATCTTATTGATTTATATTTCCAAAAAAAATTGTTCTCGTAATTTTATAAAGCTTCTTAGGGCTTGGTGACGGTTGGATTGGAGGAGCGTACAATTTACTAAGCGTGTGCAAGAAGATTAAAGTTTCCTAATAAAACTTCTATTAAATTAAAAACAACACCCATGTTCTTAGAATGTAAATGAATTCAATGACATTCTTGATAGATATAGAATGATGTGACATCAATAAATGACATGACACCAATAATTGTATTACAGAGTGGAGGGTGTGTTATACAATTGTTTTTGTTTTTTTTATTAATCACATTTGTACATAAGTAATGATGACAAGATAAGAGTTATAAGAATTGAACCAATCACATTTTAAATAACTAAATTTAAATATTATAAAAATGTAATAAAATTTAACTGTTAATGTTAAACTGTGGAGGACTGGCAATCTTTTTTTGGTCAAACACAACTAATAGTTAGTCAATGCAAAATTAAATACGTTATACATTGCCTGTAGCAGGTATAATATAATTGGCACCTATAATATACACTGCTTGTGGCAGGTATAATAAAAATTGAATTGGTGATTTGTTATTATATAGTGCACATTGTGAATTATAAAATGTTTTTTTTTTTTAAACTTATGTCACTAATACTCTTGGAGTTAAAAAAAATGATGGAGCTGCATATCCCTGTATCGGCATCTAGGGTTTGTCCCTAGTTGGCCATTTGGTCTTCCTCACGTTAGGTGTTTTTCTAACGGATCTATCGGCTCTCATGGCCATGGGTTCACTTCTTCTCTCAAAGCTTCATTTTATGCTTTGATCATAACAACCGACCTTATGCCATCATCATCTGTCAAGGGATTGAATCTCCCCCATCCCTCTATGGACAGCCCTTTGTTGCCTTTGGTATCTACACCCTTCGCCCATATGGATTATGTATCTATTAATTTGGTTGGTCCTTCTTCGAACCTTGCTTTGGTAGTAGGTGAATCTCAAGTTACTCCTTCCTCTAGCCAGTCAGGCTCTCATCTGAAGGCGCTCCCACAGTCCTTCAATAACATTGTGAAGTCTTCTGAGGGTCCTACTCGAGATTTTTCAAAAACCCCTGGTTTTGGAACCCACTCCTCTGGGATTCTAGTTCTTGATGTTCCTGTAATTAGGGTTTTGAGTGCAGCTGAGACAATAAGCAAGGCTAAATTCTTCTCTGAAGCTGGATTAATTTGTAGGTTCTATGGCTTATGGCCAAGGCTGGTTGACCTTCACTCTTGGATCAATCAATAATGCAAACCATATATTTATAACAAAGTGAACATCTATCCTCATGAAAGATGTTTTTTCATAGTGGTTTCCAATAAAGTTGATGACAGATCTCAAATCTTGAACTCCGATATGTGGTTCTGGGGTAGCATAGGGCTCTCCATATCAACCTTGGTTTCCCTCCAATTCCCCCTTGATGCCACTCTTTTCCACTGAGTTTTGGGTTAGGCTACTAAATCTCCTTTTATATTGATGGAATCTTACCTCTTTGACTGCAATTGGTAGCGCATTAGGAAAATTCTATTATGAAGATGTAGATACAAAACTCTACCTGAAGCCCACATATGCTCGCATATGTGTGGAAATGGATTTTAGTAAGGGATTCCACACTTAAATGAAATTAATATGTTTTGGATTCTCATGGATGTAAAAAATGGATTATGAAAATATCTCATTCCATTACAGATGTTATGAGACTGAACATACCATCAAATATTTCCCCAAATCTAGGAAAATCACAAAAAAGAAAACTATATGAAAACCTAAATGGTGGGAGGGAGCCACCTTTGGTCATTACTCAATCTCTAAGGAGAAATCTTTGCCAGCCTCTTGCAAAGAGGACAAGTTGCAAATTGATTCAACCTGTTCAGCAAAAAACCAAGAAAATATGAGTTCTAATGAAAAAGACTTTGTCATCTCAGTGAAGGATAGCATAACAATTTCTTCACCAAGCACTTCCCTGATGAGCGTTAATGCTTCCTGCAGTAATCCATGTGCGCAAAAGGGCATATCAATCTCAAAGACAAAGAATGATTTTTTCTGCGGTGTCTCATGTCCCATTTGAAACTTTGGTAAAGGCAACCAAAATAAAAGCAACTTCGGTCATAGCAAAGGCAACAAAAAAATCTTCCACCTCTTTGGAAGCCTCTCAAAAGATAAAGAATGTGCAATATTCATCATCCTTAGACAAAGGTGAATGGACTAAAATCTCTATTAGGTTCACGTCTCCATCAGACAATAACAGAAATGTGATATAATGGGTGGACCAAGTAGAAGTGATCATCCTTCCTCTAACGCAAAAGACAGACTCCAAAAGCATAACAACCCCAAAAATAGGTGACTTTGTAGAATCAATAGAAAATTGGGATTGGACCCAAGTTAAAATAAAATAGAAAGACAATTCTCTAGGAAAGGTGAAATCCCAAACAAATTAAAATCTTAAAATGTGTTGTAAGTTTATTTAGATTTTAGGAGTTTTCTTGAAAGTTTTCAGGTGGAACAGTTTCAATAGTCAAGTAGAGTGGTGTCACCAAACAAGTTTTTGGGTTGTCCCTGTGTGTTATAGCCCGAACCTTCAAGGAATGTTGGTACTTATAGTTCTCAAAAGATATATAATGGTTTGGGCCAGAGCCCACTTTTATCAATATAAACTTCTAGCCTTCAAGGAATCTCGGTACTTCTAGTTCTCAAAAGATATGTAATGGTCTGGGCCAGATCCCACTTTATCAATATAAACTTCTATCCATTCTAAAAAAAAACCAAAACAAAACAAACAAAAAATTTATGTCAATAGTGTTTGAAGTCTAATGCAATGAGTGGTTCCAATGCAACAAATACCCAAAGTCTTATATTTGTGTCCTATATACAAATATAGAAAGCCAATGAATATTCATTGCTTAAAAAAAAACATTTGTCAAATATTTATGTAAGGCTAATTCTATTAATAAAACCAAAAAATATTTACAAAGAGGCCCTCCCTCAACTGTTGTCACTGAATTTCATCAAGAAAGTCTAAACTGCCCCAGATTTTGGGAAACCAGTTTGACATGGCAAAATACCAAACATATAACCCGAGATCATCACCAAAGGAAAACCATACATAAGACCAGGACCCATGTTTAAGGCAAAAACCAAAGGAAGATTGAGCACAGCACCACCTGATTCTATAGCAAAATGACAAACCAGCTTTTCATTCATACAAACAACAAAAACAACACGTGAGTAGACCAAACCCATCAGCAGCAGAAGTCTGAGTTGGCGCTTAGGTGGCCACAGATGCCGCGTGGCGTCAATTGTTATCATCTTGGTTAGGTGGCTCCTCGATGATGAGGCAAGCGTACTGGTCCCAGTCTTCATCCTCCTCCGCCACGTCGCCCTTTGCTATGCCACCTGGAGGCTCCCTTGCATGCTGGGTGCCGCTCGAACTGCCAGCAAATTCCATGTTTATTGAAGCTCCTGTTGATCTGCCACCATCATGCTGAATGTCACCAGCTTGAACAGCTTCACCATGCAGACCGCCATGACTAATGCCCCTGTAATCAT